>JAFVLL020008661.1:0-38815 GCA_021397915.2 Tor tambroides
TGCGGTTGCATCTCTAGGACCAGCGAGCATTGAAGCAGGAATCCGTTGCACTCCTCCGCCGAGCCAGAGAAGGGCGCTGGTTTGGCCATGGGACTGGAAGTTACCGGAGGAGAAGGAATGATGTTGTTGATGTCCGGCGGTACGGGTGATGGTGGAACTGGTGGTGGAGTGAGAACCCGCTTGAGGGCATCCACGATCTCCTGGAACGGGTCGGGTGCACTCATAATGCTGACTCCTTTGTAGGTCCGATCTTCTGTTACGGAATGATACTCGGACAAAGGAATAAAAGTATGACAGGTTAGTTTATTGTCAGCAATAGGTGCGGGTGCAGATGAAAGGTGAGTATCTTGAATAATGAAGGGTTTCTTGACTTGATGAAGCTTGTAACCTTGATTCTTGTTTCGCAGGAGATCGTGGGATGGAGATGGAAGTAAGCACACACCTCTGATGATGAATAGGGAGATTATCCACAATGCGATGGAGACTGGAGGAGATGTTGGAGCTAGGAGCAGAAGGTAACTCTGGAGAAGACACAACAGGTAAGTAAACAAGGTAGGTATCTCAATGTATCGACAGGATATCATGGAGAGAGTCCTCTACGTCTGAACGAGATCGGACGCTGAGTGAAGTGAGGTGTGTGCTTATAAATGCTAGTTAATGAGGGAGCTGATGACTTGCAGGTGCGTGTAGTTAATACTCTGGTGACAGGGTGCGCTGTGATTGGGTGGTGAGTGAGCCTGACCGATCTGTGACACAAGCGATATGTCAGTAAATATGTTAATAGATTTGAACTATAATTAGTATGAAATAAGTGTATTTTAAATATATTACTTTTTTATAGGGTGTTTATCGTTAAACTCTTTTACATTAAATTTCACATTTCAACTTAAAAAAATCACACAAGATTTATAACTGTGTCCCCAGTGGCCTCACACAGCATTGATTAACAAACCAACTGTTATGTGTCTTTAATAATTATCTCCGAGTTAAAGTTTAAGGTTTAGTTAATGTAGATCATCATAAATAATGTTTAATCCTCTTTTGAAAGAGGATTTTTATTTAGTTGACAGGGACATTGTACATTAATAAAACATTCCTGTAAAAGTACCAGAATTAGCCAAAGGCTATCTTTCATCCGTAGTCCCTGGACAAAATGTTACAAGTCACCCTAAAGAACATATAATTAAAAATACATACTAGAAAATGTAATAATTACACAATACAAATCATCCAGTAGTCTATTGAAAATAATGAGAGCAATTAAAAACAATGCGAACAAGATACAAACAATAATAGGATAGCTAGCAGATATAAAATTCTAGTGTTGACAAATCTGCATTATCAAGCATTATTTGATATACTATCAAGATAAATAGAAAACAAGCCAGTCAGTTCAAGTCTTTCAAATGGGTATTTCTTCTTGTATAGAGCAATTTCACTCTGATTTATTGTAAATGTATCATGTTTGCTGTACCAAGTTCATAATACACAATGCACTGATGATCCTGTCACATCTACTGGCAGGGTCAAATTCTCTGCATAGGTCACACTGGTGGTCTCCAGTCTTTTGTCATGTTGAGAGACTGTAAGTGGCCACACAGTGAATCAGCAGTGCTCACACAACAGTGCCATTCACATTCTTCCTGCTTCCTGTGCTATCAGACCAGAGTGTGGGCTGAAGAGTCACCCTGCACACATGGGCCCTGCCATTCAAGGCTTAGATGACTCTGCTATGACTTTCATCTGCATGGCTTTCTCTTTTTATGCTGTGAGATTCATGATGCATTAGATCATTTGGCATTCCTTAAAGCAGTGTGTTTCAGAGAGATACGGGCTGGCAGCGAAGTGTTTTTCCAATTTAAGGTCGTGCCAAGGCATAAGAATGTCAGGAAGGATGCAAAATCCTTCCACTCTTAACAGAACAGATCATAATTCACACCCTTTCTGTACAGGCTTTGATCATTATTTACAAATGGCTAAGAAATTATTCTGTTATGTCCTGTACTGATATTTACATTCAGTATCCCCGCAACTCAGTATACTGTAGCAAAAGAGAGAATGCAAAGAGGATCACACAGGCAACACTTCAACTCTTCCATCATCCAGCAAACCGCATGTCTTAACCGCATGAGGATCCTAACATATTGATCTGTAGAGGTGAAGCCATTGTTTTTCTGTCATGGATGTCGGTTATTAATTTCCTGAAAGAGACCATTTACAGTAATACTCTTTGTGGTAAAATTATGATGATGATGCACTTTATGCACCAGCCTGGATGAGGACTGATGACTGAATACGGTGTGTGTGTGTGTGTGTGTGTGTGTGTACGTGATCTCATGTTGTTTCATTTCCAGGAAGAGTTTTTCCAAATAAAAATATTCTAATCTACACAGGTTAAGTGCAGCCTCACAGACTAATGGGATTTTAGTAGTGGACAAGCAAATAAATTCAAACAATAATTAAGTTAGTATGTACTTCCTGCCAATATGTTTACCAATGTAAAGGGGGTTTAAATGGCATTTTTTGCAATTACATACTGCATCCATAATGGTCTGCCTATGATTTCTGATTTTAGATTAAAAGATTTGAGTGCCTGTATATATATATATATATATATATATATATGTACCCATATTGTTTAATTATTAGGTTATATTTATCCAATATTTTAATGCAATTGGATATGGTTAATCAGTGTTGCATTTTGCATTCCTTTAACACGTAATCAGAACATGTATTTTTGAACTGTCCACTAGCGTAACTAATGTCAGCGTTTTTGACTATCAGCTGTGTGCGCTGGTTTATCAGGATCACATTATTTGCTTCACACTTCATCGATTGACCGTCCATATGGACAGTGCAGGATCAATGCTTCTCTCGGCCTGACACAAGCGCATCTTACATTTCAGCCATATCAGTGACCATTGTTTCCTTAAATCTAAAAATCATTCAGATGCGGTAGACTAACAGCCCGCTGCAGTGCAAGCAAAGAACTCAATGCAACAAATCGAGAATGCTCTCATTAGCCTAACCGACTAGACTACATACACTACATGCACACCATGCAGTCGCTTAGTAATCAACGATTGTAATTGATTACATTTTAAGGTTGTTGCATCGCTATCAGAGTACTCCTTTTTCTCCAGCAAGTTTATTTCCATCAGACAAATGATATAAAGATCTTACATAAAATATTAAAGAAGGATCGTTGTGTAGCGTAGCGTAACTGTAGGGCCTACCTACTGTACAAATCTAGTTGTTGTTGTTTTTTATAATTTTATAATTAAATTCTAATCTTTTATTTTGTTTTAAGACCAATCAAAATCTTAAACTTTGTAGGATTCGGAAGTGCAAATTTTATAGATTTAAGTTATGAAAAACTAGAACGATATTGATAATTTTGCTGTAATTTTGGCCTTGTCCCAAATGGTAGCTTTAGGTCTTGTAGTCCTCTTCCAATTCCACACATTTGTGGCATAATGGCAAATAGGCCCCATCCCAAATGGCACCCTAAGCCTTTTCAGTCTTCCTCCATCTTTGAGCTTTATGGATGTAATGCCTCTTTGAATGTCATTTAGAGATGCTGCTTCAGTTTGTGCTTGGGAGAACTGCACATTGAGAGCACAAAATGGATGTTCATGAGCACCCATCTAAAAACTTAAATGACAAATGGGACACCCTACAGCCTAGAGGATTTCTTGCAGGAAGTCTGCAAGGCCACAAGTGCACAAGCGTGCCATTTGGAAAAGTTGGTAACACTTTATTTTAAGGTGTCTTTGTTGGACGTTACATGTATTTACTATTATAATAACAATTAATTATGCATAATTACATGCAAGTAACCCTAACCATATAGTAAGTACATGTAGTTAATTAATATTACTCAGTACATAAATGTATAATTACACTGTAACAAGAACATCTTAAAATAAAGTGTAACGGAAAAGGTTCACTCAAGTTCTAGATAATGACTTGGAGACGACTGCATATAAGTTTTCGACTAGTCCTATAAGTTAGTCATCTGTTTGTTTTGTTTTTTGTTTTGTTTTTTTTTGTTAAGACTGGCCATGTATTTTAATTTGATTATACAAAAACAAAAAAATACTATAAGTTGAACCCTTTGTCTTAAAAACTTAGTTAAGACACTGTCTTAACATAGAGGCTTGTGCTCTCAGGCATTCCAGAGGCTTACCATATACACAATTTTTAAATGGTAACAATATGCATGTATTAGTACACTTTTACTTTCGTAATGTAATTTTGTAATTTAATTATCTTAAGATGTGATTAAGTTTTCGCGATCTAAATGAATACCCAGAATGTGTAAGTGCACACATTTCGCTTATGCATATTATATTGACAATAAATTCAAGCACCTTGAAGAAAGTGTTTATAAATCACAGCCGTGTGGATGGGGTGAGACCGCGTGAGACTCACCCATCTCTCAATAGTGACGTAGGGCTCTGAGGGGACACGAGAGAGAGAGGAGGGGCGACCGCCCCCACCTCTCTTATTGAGCGCAGTGCAGTGCGGATTACGGCTTCTGTCCTCTCAGTGCAGCGGGAGCTACCGCAAACAAGGGCTATATTCATACAACCACACTAATTACAGGCAATGGAGCTCTTTGAGGAGGGGCTCTCTCTGAACCTGTGCATTTTTTCGTTGCTCTTATGGACTTCCACAAGTGCATTTAACCTGGACACGCAAAACGTCCTTAGGAAGAATGGTCAACCGGGCAGCCTCTTTGGATTCTCTCTCGCCTTGCACCGGCAGCTCCAGCCTTATGATAAAAGAATGTGAGTAGAATCAGTTATTGTGTATTCTTGCTGTTAATCGGGAGTCTGATCAGATGCGCGCTTTAGGCGCTCCAGACTCCCTTCATCTTTCGTTCATCCTGCACCTGTGCCCCGTTCATTTTTAAACGGTTACTTCTATCTCCTCTATAAGAACATGAAACGATGCGTTTAATAGTCTAATAGTTCGTAAAGAAATAAACTCTTTCTGAATGGTGAAATGTTGCGATTGCATGTCCGAATGGTGATTAGTCCATCAATCGTCCAGCACTCATCTGTATTGAGCTGCGGCATGTGGGGGAAGGCATGCTGCTTGAAGAGGCTGCTGCTTACTTACAGACAACTTAACAATATCCAACGTGATGCGACAAGTCACCAGTGGACAATGGCTTTTTACACTGAAACTTTCAGTGATTAGCTCTTAAAAGAACCATTTTATTCCTTAGTATGAAGAACCTTTTGTGTGGAATGGAAAGGTTCCATGGATGTCCTCATGGAATTATTGATGCCAATAAAGAATCATTATTTTTAAGAGTGTATCTGTCAGAAGACTTTTATATTATTGATTTATTGTGCATATACAAGCTTGTCTTTTAACTTTGTTTTGTTTTTAATAGTCAGGTTGGTCATTTGGTTTTCAGCAGTTCTGTAAACCTTTCTTTCAGATCTGTCCTCCGCCTGGTTCAGTTAAGGATGGGATGCTATAGTCTAAGGCTGTAAAACATCTGTCATGATGGTGCACTAAAAGAATAACTCAGGACTCCTTTTTGGGCAAGTCTGAAATGTAAAAACACACTCAGTTTGTAGCTATTTTACATTTTGGCAGCTTGATGGCTATTTTGTATGAATTTGTACAATCTCTTTTGTACAATCTGCTTACGCCCCACTGATGGTTTTGGGGTGTACTTTTATTCTTATTTACTTATTTATTTTTGTGCATTTCTACAAATCACATATAGATTCATACAAAATAGCCACCTTGTAAAATAGTTGATTTCTCAGATCAATTCAACATCAAATAACAACCTCCTTAACTGTGAGCAAGTCCAGTAAAACATTATAGAGTTAAGATGGAAGAAATGACATGCTACTTCGCAGAGACTATTTCTCTGCACGGCTGAAAAGATTTGAGATTTGCAATTAACGAAAAGGCTGAATGATTTACTTAGAGTCAGAGTGTGAGGGGGGTCACACAGGCATTTCTGTGTATGTCTGTTTGTTCATTTGTGAGTATGTTTAAACAGTTGTGTGAAATGAACAAGTGTGAGTTTTCTTGTGTGTGTGTGTGTGCTGAAAGACACCTGTTTACAGCATCTATGGTGCCATGAAAATGTGTAGCACCTGTGACCAGGCTTATCTGTCTGTCTGTTTGTCTTTCTATTGATGTGTATGTCTAGGCCTTTTCATATTCATTTCTAGTCTCGTGTGGATTTTGTTGATTCTTGCGAGGTTAGTTGATTGTTTGAATAATGTATGTGAATCAGTATATACTGGGTGTTTGCCAGGCTGCTGCTACCAGTACAATGGTTCACACAAGTCATTTCCAGGGTGAAAGCGGTATCTGATGCACTTCATGCACTGTTCTTCTCAAATCACTACACATTAATACCCATCTGAAACTGAGAGTGTAGTGAGATTTTAACAATATGTGTGCATTTTTGTTTGGGTATCCCCACACTTGTGTCTCTTCTTAAATGCGGAGACCTATTGTTTCACCAAAATGGTTGTAGTTGAATCCACTGTGGGTTACTTTTGACATGAGCTGAGAGTTTCCATACTTCTTTTGGCTTTTGTAGTTTAATGTTTTGATCAACATATTGGCTGCTTGGGATTCTTCTGCATTTTGCTGGTATTTTCTCTGTTTACCCCGATATAGGATCAGTTCTGTGGGGTTAAGTTTAGGTACACAGAGGAGTCTACCAAGGAAAGGAAATTAGGAGGTATGTTTCAGACAGTCTTATTGCTTCAGTTACGACAATCCCACTATTTTTATGAGAACATTTTTGCAATGTACAACAGTTTGAGATGTGCCTCATTCTGTACAGCATTCTCAAAAGTGTGTGAACCAAGCTCAACTCTGGTGGTAAGACCGCAGTGGGCTCTGGGTGTTGAAAGCCCATTTGTGCTGCATGACTGCATTTCCCTTAGTCAGTGCTGAAGCAGTTTTCACATAGGTTTTTAGATCTGTCTTAAAAGTTACACTGCTTTAATAACAAAATGATTTTGGATAGAACGACACAATGATGAATGTGAATATCAGACTTTGCATAGTTGCTGTTCCTGAAAAAAAAAAAAAAATGCAGACAACAAGGAAACGTGTTAAAGCACTTGTTTAAGTATCTCTGTAACTCTTAGAAGATGCCTTTAGTAGCTTTTCTTTAGTGCCGCACAAAAGGTCCTCCTTCCTGTCATTCATACAGCTTCCTGTGGTGTGAAAACAACTAGTGCTCATCTACTCTTATAATCTATTAGAAGAAAACCACATAATTCCCTAAAACAAAACTAACTAACAAAAAAACACATCTCTGATGCTGTAAGTATCCGGAGTGGTGGATGAACAGGTTGGCATTTGTTTACACTGGAACAGGAGAAATCAGGGAATATGTAGCCATCTGTGCTCATGTAACTTGAGAGATGGATCGCTAGAGGCCCCTTTTCTTTCTTTTCTTTTCTTTTCTTTTCTTTTCTTTTCTTTTCTTTTCTTTTAGTGAGAATGATGGCTCCTGGTTGTGTGAATGTGTTGGTCTCCTCAGGTGTGTGTAGATTTTTAGCCTTTAACACTACTCTACAGATTAATAAAAAAAAGCTTTTGCTTTTTATTTGTGGTTGCACCAAAATGAAAATTTTGGGGCTGAAACTGAAACTGGTTCCACGTGGCTATAACCTTAAAATAGCTGATTTTTTTATAATGCAAGCACATATGTGGCTTAAAGTGATGGGATGCTAATTAGTCTCTCACTGAAAGACAAGTGCATCTATGCAATCTGTTCAAGAATGGGAAATGTACTGTACATATAAAATTAGGAAAATCAAATGCAGACTGAACTTGTAAACATGATTGAATTTTACACATCAGAGCAGCTGCATGTGTCTCATCAACCACAAATTCGTGCAAAATAGGTGTGAAAGATCGGGAAATAGATATGATATTGCATTAAACATCACACATTCAAAAAAAAACATATATTCAAAATATATATATATATATATATATATTAAAGTGTCTTGAGAGATGTTACCATCTGAGGGATGTTTTATCTGTCTGCCTCATTTTTTCTGTCTTCATGTAATCCCAGATGGACTCGATGATGATGAGATCAGATCTCTGTGTGGACCATACCATGTGGTGCTGACTCTACGCATATAAAAATCACACAAGATTATTACAATTAATAGCAAAATTGATGATTGGAAATGTAAACTGAGGTTTCCTACTGCCACACTAAAGCAAAGGATAAATGTTTTAATTCTTTGGTGAAGAAATGTGGGTTAAGGTTATATATAGTATATAATGTAGATAAATGACTTCACTATTCAATTTAGGGCTGCACTATTAAGGAAAAAATGTAATTGCAATTACAATTTTGATTGAAATGTGATTAAAAAAATCCAGGTTTTCTGTGATTGTCTGTGGGGCAGTACAGTGTAAGAACACAGTGCTGCGCTTCACTCTGAAACACCCAGCACATATATTTATTTAATTAAATCACAGCCTTTGCATTGTAGTCGTACTAAGCCATACCATGAATTATTTTTTCGATTTATTGCGCAGCCCTAGTTAGTTGTTGCCTAGCCAATTAATTCAGTATAGTGACCCATCCCTACCTTAAACAAACACATCAAACCACAAACATGAACACAAACACCCCAACATAATACAACACACACACGTAACACCTCACAAGACAATCCAGTTTAACCAACCACACCCCAACACACACATCACACTACAGCGTAAAACCCAACACAAGAAGCCTGGCACAATCAAGCTTTGTCAGTGCAGATCATCTCAGACAACTGGAGCAATTGCATTGCTGGATCATTTTGAAAAAGATAAATTAGTAAAACAGTTGCACAGCTTGTGATTGTGAACTCACTATGAGCAGTGTTTGGGACACACAGCAGCTGCTGCAGCTTTGGCACGGATGCTTTTGGACTGTGTTAACACTTTGAGAATTAGAGAAAGGTTATGGCTGTGGTATATTTTCTAATGGAAAGATGGAAACGTCTGCATGACTAAAGTGATGAGCAGAGACAGCTGAGTCTGGGCATTTCCCTCCTTCAGTGATGAAGCAGCAGTCTGAAACAGGTATTAGCTGAATCACTGGATAAGGGTGGGCGAGATGAATATATTTACAGTGAGACTGTAGAAATGTGACAGCTGGTAGAGATTCTACTGCAGTATATCCATGACATGGTTTTAAAAATTGATTTGATTTTTTCAATCAGTTGATTTATATGCGTCCAAGAAGTTCAAAAACAAAAGAGATCCTTTCATGTTTAAAGTACTTAAAGATAGAAATTACTATATATATATATATATATATATATATATTTATATATATATGGTTGAATGTCCATGTTATTATATATAATATTACTGTGATATATATTTGTTCATGCCATGCTTGCTATAAAAAACTTTGGTCAAACTCTCCATCCTTAAACTGGAGTTTGAGCAAGTTTAGTGGCAAAAAAAAAAAGTTTTTCCTACAGAGGTGAAGTAACTGTACAGTGTGTAAGCAACAGATTGCAGCCAGCTGCAACAAGCTGTGGGTATAAAGAGTAAAACACACACACACACACACACACACACAGAGAGAGACACACACAGGCCACTGTCAGTTTACGCTTGTTAATTATAACTGCTGTAGTTTGTCTATATATGTGAACTCAAACACAAACACAAAAGTTAAGTCAAATTACATCTTCTGAAAATAAAAAAATAAAATAAAATAAAGTTTTATTTCACTTCGTTTTTTTTTTTTAACCTGGTTTAACAACTGCATGATTTTAACATTTAGATTTGGAATTAGTATTTATGTTTTCTATACAAATAAACCTGTTTAGATGATTCGGTATAAATAATCATAGATATGCATTCTGGACATTCAAACACAGCTATCGAGAAGTCGTTGTTTGTAAGGGAATTTTGCTCAGTCAGACTATAAACCTGGTGACCCTGATTAAATAAACCCTCTTACTGTCAACAATGACATGCTTAGACTAATCAAACTCAAATTTTTCTCAGTACAATGAATTGCCTTTCATGCCTGAAAATAATGCAGGGCAACATTCTGTGGCTTTTTAAGTTAAATGCTGTTTTCCCATCATTTCTCTAATGAGATCTTTTGTCCTTCCTTATGTTGGTTGGAAATGGGGAGTGTCAGGCTGACTGGCCACATTCTCCACATTCAACTTTAATGATTTGTCTCAGTCATTAGTCGCTCAGTCCAATAATCACCCAAAGCCAGTCTCCTCAACCCTTTCTGTGATTCTGTATACTAAGAGACAAATACCCAATGACAATTTTAAAACAATAGCATGCTAGCATACTGAGCATCCCTCAGCCAGCATAAACACAAGGAACAATCCTACAAAATCCCAAGAAAGAATTTTTACCATGGTAACAGTTATTTTTTGGCATTTTTTTGGTGGGCAGTGTTGGGGAAAGTTACTTTTGAAAGTAATGCATTACAATATTGCACTCCCTAAAAAATGACTAATTATGTTACTTTTTATACAAAGTAATCTGCTATGTTAATTCTGCGTTACTTTTGCATTATTTTTGGCAATGTAAAAACCCCTTTAACACCAAAACTGAAATGAATAAGCCTCAGACTGAAGGAAATGTAAATTCAAATGTTTATTGTAGAGGGAACAATTAGAAAGTAATGTGTTACTTTACTAGTTACTTGAAAAAGTAATCTGATTATGTAACTCGCGTTACTTGTAATGCGTTACCCCCAGCACTGATGGTGGGTAAAACCACAGTTTTATTGTGGTAAATTTTGTATGATGTTAAGTTCTCATCTTAATTCTCATGGGTGGTTGTGGACATTCATGACAGAAATATATGAGTGACAATGGCTATTATCCTGTGATTACAATGAAACATTTCATTTGTCTGTATGGTCAAGTGTCCCAGTATAGTAAGCCACTGGTGGTCTCCTGTGTTCCCAGAGCCGGCCTACATGCTGATCTGAATAGACTCACCATGGAAAGCAGATTAAGGGGCACTGGGTGCACAGATGAAATGCTGTGAAACCTCTCAACACCATAATGGCTGGCCTGTTTCCCATCTAGAGAGCATAGTGTTGAGTACTAAAACTCCAGTGCTGGCATGTCATTCCTAGTGTTGTCCATCAGATATGTGTTGAATTTCCCAACCATGATTGAGGGGTGCTGTGGTCCTGGAGCTTTCCAACCCTTACTGTCCACCTGCCACATCTTCGTGGGAATGGACTCCAAATGTTTGCTGTAATGTTTTATCATACAAGTGAGCTTACAAGTGAGCTCTACACGGGCCTAAGCTAACAAAATAATTTATTCATTCAATATTTTATGTTCATTTACTCAACGTATAGCCTCATTAGAAAAATGTGCCTCTGCTTAAAGTTTTGCAAAACTCAAAAAATGTACCTGTACATACAAACAACAACCTTTATTCCTTTTTACATAAATTATGATGACCAGTGAAGTTTACTGATTAAAAATCTAATTTATAGCACAGTTTCTAGCACAATACTATGTTATTACTTTAAAATACTGCAAGATTTGTAAACTACAGTGGCCCAGTAGTGCACAACACAATGAAATCTCCACAACACATCAGAATTAGTCCTATGCATTGTGTTGTGGTAATTTTGTTGTGTTGTGGAGATTTCGTTTTGTTGTGCTAATTTTATTGTGTTGTCTTGTTTCCGTTGTGCTGTGTTAATTTCGTTGTGTTCTGTTGTGTTGTGCTAATTCCATTTTGTAATTTCAGGATAATAATAAAACTGTATTTAACAAATATTTGTAATATTTTCTAACTGTATTTAACATTTCACAAACTGTGAGTACCGTAATTATTTTTCAGATGATATTTTACATTTATGCTTTTAGAAATGGATTGTTAAGGTACACGCAAACAGTATTACTTTAACATGAATATTTAGTACATGACTACCTTAAAACCAATAATGGTGTCTCTTTTGATAATTGATGATAATAGTGCTCTGCTCTTGTCCTGATTCCAAGACCAAGTAATCAGTGTAGCTCACAGCTCCCTCTGCTGGTGAAAATAATCACTACACAATTGCCAAGCTATATTGGTTGGGCTTTTTACAGTGTAGTTGCAGGTTGTTTTGAACATGCTGTAAAATGGGATATTTCCAGGGACAGCTCCAGTCGGGAACAGGACACCAAAACCAGGACTCTCCCCAGAAAACTGGTACATCTAGTCACCCTATTTTGACATGTGCATCAAACAACCAGCTCTCTCTCTCTCTCTCTATATATATATGGCTTTTCTGGTGTAGTAAACTTGCTCGGTAGCTCACCTGGTACAACACTGCACTTGTGATGCAGAGCACTTGCATAGTCCAGTGAAGCACACTGAATTTCTGAATTAATGTGATACAAACAGCAACCAATGTAATAAAATATTGTTCACTGGACATTTCACTTTGAATGTGTCAAACATGCAAAAGGCAACAATATCATTTTGCAGAAATTTCATCACAGGCATGTTTTTTTTTCTCTTAGTGAGCCTGGGTTGCATTTATTTATTATTTAGGTAGTTTCTCACAGCATTCTGAACTACTTGATTCTGACTGATTAACAGCATCAATAATTTTTGTATAATGAACCGCTAAACTGATTATTTGACTCTTGTGTGAGGTAGCGATTTTGTGCATAGCTGTGATAGTTTAATGGACATTCAAGAGGACGTTTTTCAGTTATTTTTCTCTAGTATAGTGAGGTCAGATACACACATACACAAACACGCTCATTCACATACAGAGCCCGCTTGGAAAAAAAAAAAACTGATGCCAACCTTTTTTTTATTATTTCTTCGTTAGTCTTACAATATGTTCCCTGTGTTGACTGTGAGTCTGACAAAGCCAAGTTTTTCATTTTTTTTTTTTTTTTTTTTATTTACTGAAGTGCCCAGAACAGTTGATTCATAAGGGCTGTCAAATTAGATGAATGTTCTGGAAACATTTCATCAGAATAACAGTTGCTGAGCCAGCTGTTTTGCACCGCTGTGTGTGAAGTGAAGTTAAGCAAACTGCCACTGTGTGCCTCATATATCTGTGTGCCAGTTATATCTGTCTAGTAAATAATAAAAAAGAAGATTCATTGAAAAAACTCAAACCACTATGGTTGTGGTAGTAGGCAGTGAAAGAATTTTCCTTCTCTTAGGAAAGGTGTGTCTGGAATGAATTGTGGAAAAAGGGATTGGTTATGCAGCAGATGGCTATATGGTCATAAGTCTGAGCTTTATTTATGTAGTGTGATACAATGCAGTGAGTCAGTTACTGATTTCATGTATATTCAGTTTTATTTCTCTCCCTCTTTAGACTTCACAAGCACTGTTTATGCTTTGATAAACATTCATTAAAAATGCAACATCACTTGACAACTTGACTCATGAGAAACCCTGTAGTGGTCATTGCTTCATTTATCAGCATCTCCTATTAAATTCTTTTCAAAATTAATTCAAAAAAGATGCATGATCAAGGTTTCCCCTCAAATCTACACCTATGCCGTGTCTTTTGTTCTGATGTGATGACAGCAGTGTGTATGTAAATAATTGATTTGGTGCAGCTGGCTGATGGGTGTTGGAAACAGGAAGACACCCGCTGATGAAATAATCTGTCAGATCCTCTTCATCAGAAAGCACCAGTCTCATTTATGAAGGACTGATAATAATAACAAAGGGGTTTCCTGTGTTTTGTCTTCCTAAAATCTATGCCTCTGTTCCAAAAAGTGCTTGTGATGTGCGAGAGACTCAACTAAAGCAGGTGGTCATACTACACTTTTCATTCCATTGACTTCTATTCATACGCATTCAAATGCTGGAGACCGGAAGCACAAGCTCATGTGAATTTCACTGTGTTACAACTTTTGGTGAACTCTGACCTGTGAATTTGTCTCACGTGAAGACGTCTGACCAAAAGAAGAAAAATGGCATATGATTTCTTAGCTAAATTAAAAGAATGCAAACTTTAAATCTGCAGGATTGCAGCTTTGCAGTAAAATGGAGTCGACTGCATATTTTTACATTTTCATGTATTGCGTTGAATTATGTTTTTAAAAAGATGCCTCAGAATATGAAATCATATTGCAGCCATTGCAGTAGCCATAGAAATTTTGTATACTTTAGGTTTAGTGTGACTTTATTGTGGCCAAAAAGAATTCATGATAATGATATTATAGAAGTGTAAATAATAATATTAATAATAATAACTCAGAATAGTAGGAAGGTAACCATATCTGTAAAAACTGAACAAAAATAACTTACTGTTGATTGGCAAACTAACTAACTAACTGCTGCTTCCTGCAGACTGTAGTCTAACACCCTGTCTGTTTTATAGAATCAGAAAACACTGGTGAGCAAACTTTTTTTAAGTGCGGGTAGAGTGTCTCGCATTTGTCTGTCATTTAGTCTAACATAATTTTGCAAAGCAGTAGTAGCTACACACTGGTTCTTCTTCCTCTTTATTTATTTATTTATTTAGTTAGTTAGTAAGTTAGTTTGTTTTGTTTTATGATGACTGGCAACCAGCGAAGTGCAATACCGCAATCTATGTTGGAGGGTCAACCATATAGTAGCTGGCACTGAATTATTCATGATATTGGAATATGTGTAGTATCAACATGATAGTCTGTTTTAATAATGTGGAGTATTTTTACTGTCAATTTTTTTTTTTTAATTGAACTTGTCATAGTGAATTCTGGGATTGCCTTTTTCAACACAGCATGCATGCAATGCAGGTTAAAAATTGGCCATTGTTGGAAGTTACTGAAAAAAAATTAAATGATTAATTAATTTTTCTGCACAGACTGTTGATTGGTGCTCCCAAAGCCAGGGCTTTATCCAATCAGGGAGCAAACATCACAGGTGGGCTGTACAGCTGTGACATCACCACCCATCCTGATGACTGCAATCGAGTGGACTTTGACAATGATGGTACGCAGAAAAACAAGAGTCTTACAGACTTTTTGCACCAGAGATTTGTATAGTAGATATCTACTGACTGCTGTTTTGTTGTTTCATTGGTTTCAATGCTCAGTAGTGCTAGGATTCTCTGATAGATCTAATTCTAACCATGACATGACTTCTGTTGATGGTGACTCTCACAGTTGATGCTCGTGTGGAGAACAAGGAGAACCAGTGGATGGGTGTAACTGTTCAGAGTCAAGGACCTGGAGGCAAGATTGTGGTGCGTCAAGAACATAGTTACCATTAATAGACATCCAGTTACAGTGTCATTACTTTGCTGTTTTATATTTATTATTTATCACACAATGTCTATATCAGCGCAGAAATCTAGCTTCTTTATTTCTCTCTCAGACATGTGCCCATCGCTACCAGCGTCTGTTGTTCCCCAACACCCCCCAAGAGGCGCGTGACATCACTGGACGCTGCTACATGCTCAGTCAGGACCTGAGCATCGACAGCCAGTCAGATGAGGATGGGGGGAACTGGAAATTCTGTGATGGCCGCACCAGGGGTCATGAGAGATTCGGGGCCTGTCAGCAGGGCGTGGCTGCCACCTTCACTAAAGACTACCATTATGTCATCTTTGGAGCACCAGGGGCATACAACTGGAAAGGTACAAAGACTTTTGATGCAAAAAATAAAACACACACACACACACACACACTTATTGGAAAAGATTCTGTGGTAACTGTGAGGTGTAGAAAATCAAAAGTAATGTCATGTGACCAGACTTTTGACTGTTGCCATGAAGTCTGGTTCATTCTGAAATATAGCAGAAAATGTGTGTCGACCCTGTTGAAAAAGCCAGCATATGCTGGTTAGGTATGTTTTGAAGCATGGCAGCTGGTTTGAGCTGGTTTAAGTTGGTCATGTGCTGGTCTTAAGCTGGTCCTAAGCAACTAGCTCCTGCTCAGGACCAGCTTAAACCAGCTCATGACCAACTAAGGACCAGCTTAAACCAGCTCAAACCAGCTGCCATGCTTTAAAACATACCTAACCAGCATATGCTGTTTTTTTTTTCAACAGCTGACTTTATAATTAGAAAACTCATAAAATGAAGCAGAATATGCGTGAGATGGACTATGTGTGGTCTGGGTGTGTCATCTGAGGCTGAGAACAGAGCAGAAGTGACTCACAGGTCACTGCAAGGACTTTCCTCATAGACACCTCATACTGCTATAATTTATTTATTATGATGGACTGATCCATAAATATAGCAAGTGTTTTTACTTACGTGTTTTATATGCATGTTGACCCCCACTGGTGAGGAGGAGCACTACAACACCTCTCATTCATTATTTTATTAATTCACACAATTGCATTACCTTGTGGAAAAAGTACATACTTTTTAAAGCATACTTTTTAAAAAGTACTTATTACAGAAATTATATACTTAATATAAATATATTATAAGTGCAAATTGAGTGTAATGTTTTCACACACTTAATTGCGTGTTAATTTCAATGACATTAAAATGTATTATAGTTTAAATTTATATTAAATTTTGAGTGCTCTTTGACACACTAAAGTAGGACTTATGTACATATTTATATGTAATTTCATAATTATTTCTATTGTCTTTGAAATATGTTTAAAGTTTACTTCTGAATGTACTGACAAGCATTTATGGTAAACAGAAATATACTTTAATGTAATTCCTATTGAAACTTGTATGTCATGTATTTATATATATTCATAATTAAACATTTCTCATGATAAAGCTGCAATTAAGCACAATTAAAAATATATTAATATATATTTATGTAATTAAAATTACAATCAAGAACTCAACATGCATTTGTGATAACACATTAAGATAAGTGTACTTCTTTAAAGTGCGACAAATGATTATTAAACTTAATGATGTACTTTAAAGAAAAACTTTTAATTTGACACTTTTCAAAAGTGTACTTCAGAAGCAGTCATGAAAGTGTGCTATCTTTAAGTGGCCTTTTATTTAATTAATATAATATCATCCGAAAGTGCAATTTTAAAAATTTAGGGCCAGATTTACTAACAACTTGCGCCAGAGCAAACCGTCTTTTGGTGTTAAAATAGTACTGTCAGGATTTACTAAAGAAGCGCAATGAAGAATTAGTGCTGAATAGGCGTGGACACAGTTATTATTGTGCCTGGTCTCATTAAATATGCATTTGTAGGAATTTCCCTTTCAGACGCAACACAATTTACTAATGTTTGCGCCATTGTTTAAAGGTGCAGTTGGAGATCTCGGAAAATGCTAACTTTAGCCTGATAGCACTGAAAGCGAACGTCCCACCCTCCCTGCAATCGCCGTCCAAAGCCACGCCCCCTGAACGCACATAAGCTCAAAGAGCAGAATACCAGAGACAATATTAATTACTGCAATAGACTACATTAACGGTTTCCAATTACAGTCCTCGCATACCCCCCCTGCACATTTCATATGTATATCTTATCACATCCGACGGTGTTCTATTCAACCGTAAGTCATTAAGTGCCCTGCAAAGTGGACATCATCAGATATTCTGCCATGATTCAAGTTCAAAGCGAGCGTATATGTTCCATACAAACGGCATTAAAGTGTGCGTAGATTGCTGGATTTAAATATATTTATTTACAGAGGTATGTTATGTCACACTTCACACCTCTCTAGTAAGTTTCGTCTGTGTGTGAAGACGCTGCACAGCGCAAATCCATGAATGAATGTTCCGAAGTGAAACTTCATCAGATTTTCCCTGCTCAGGGAGTAGGGAGCAATGAACACTGTGTAGGGAGCATGTCAATCGAAACACAGTTCATGCATGTAGCTCTTTTCTAACGAGCTGGTTATCTGAACCGTGTGTGTTAACTAAGCGAGACATGCGAAATATGCAGAGCAGGGGGGGCGCGAGGACTGGAATTGGGAACCGCTGGACTACATCATGGTGTCGTGGTGAGAAAACTTTATAGTACAGTTAGTAAAAGTACTACAATACCAGGAAGGAAGATCGGGTTGTTGATGTTTGCCTCCATATTCTCGCTCTGTCTGCAACAGCGTGCGTGAACGCGCTGATGACGTACGTGTCTGCTGGAATAGGCAGCAGAGGTATACAAATACATACGTTGACAGACAGGTAGAAAAGACAATTAAAACGCCGGACTGGGAGGGTTTTGATTGGACGAACATTTCTTGGTCCTACACCTTCCACAGAATATATAAATACAGATAAATACATTTAGACCACTTAACTTAATGATTACTATCAGGATGTGAAGAGACTTTCAACCAGAATAACAAATGTTTCTGAAGACAATCACCAATGGCACCTTTAAGGCCCAAAAAAAGCATGTCTTAAAGCAGGCAGTAATTTGCGCTGCTCTTGATAGATTGTGCTGGTCATTATGGAAATGATCTGGCTGTGTCTGTGTTGTGTAATGTGTGCATTGTCAGTAAATCACACGCAGAATTTTCCGCTCCCATCGGCGCTTTTATGGAATTGCGCTCTAGTGCTAATTTGCCCTGTTTAGTAAATCTGGCCCATAGACTTTACTACAAGTCCACATTCAAAACACTTTTTTTTTACAAAGGTTTGCACAAATAACCATTACTCGATCATTTGTTTTTTTCCGTATCACCATAATCTTGTCGCATCTGTTCTCTAGGTATAGTACGTGTCGAACAGAAGAACAACACTCTGCTGGAAATGGGCTTGTTTGATGATGGTCCTTATGAGGTTGGGGATGAAAACCGTCTGGATCCAAATCTTGTGCCAGTACCAGCCAACAGTTACTTAGGTAAATGTGAAAACCACACGCCTGTGTTCGTGTGAGCTGTGGTCAGCTACAGCGATTTGACGTTCATGCTTTTGCGGCTCTGAATCTCGCGCATGTACAGGATTCTCTCTAGATTCCGGCCACAGCATCACAGAGAAAGGCAGACTCATCATAGTGTCTGGAGCGCCGAGAGCCAATCACAACGGTGCGGTGGTGTTTCTGCGGACAGAAGGGGAAGTGTCCACCATGCTCACACCTGAACACGTTCTGGAAGGACCAGGACTCGCATCCTCATTTGGATATGATGTCGCTGTGGTGGACCTGAATGGAGATGGGTAGGCGACACACGATCTGAAGAAAATAAAGGAAATAAGTGGCTGGATTGTGAATGAATTGTATTGATTGTCCCTCCAGCTGGCAGGATGTTGTGGTTGGTGCACCTCAGTTCTTCCAGAGAGATGAGGAAGTGGGTGGAGCTGTGTATGTTTACATCAATAAGGCTGGAAGGTGGAAGGACGTCACCCCTACTCGCCTGAATGGAACGAAAGACTCCATGTTTGGACTGGCTGTGGAGAACATTGGAGACATCAATCTGGATTCTTTTGAAGGTTGAATGCAGGAATTGATTTTAAGTTTTGGATGCAAAATAATGAATTCTTTTGGAATGTTCAGGTTGTTTAACATTCTTTCTGCTTGTATCTCAGATATTGCAGTAGGCGCACCATATGCAGACTCAGGGTTTGGTAGAGTATATATCTACCACGGATCTGCTGAAGGCATCAATACCACACCAGCTCA
The DNA here is from genome assembly GCA_021397915.2 of Tor tambroides. Taxonomy (NCBI): domain Eukaryota; kingdom Metazoa; phylum Chordata; class Actinopteri; order Cypriniformes; family Cyprinidae; genus Tor; species Tor tambroides. The sequence continues at coordinate 19,540 of JAFVLL020008661.1, forward strand.
GGTTAGACGCTCTCCTCTGTCTGTCTCTTTCTGTTTTCTCTTCTGTCTGCAGTTTTAATGGAACATATCGGTGAGAAATTACATGGATCAAATATTGGTGGAACTAAAAGGAATAAATGGCACTATGAGACTCTTTTTCCAATGTTATCCGGTTTAAAAGGTTTTCCATTTTCAGCATGAAACATTGGCGAAAAAATAGATACTTACTTGGTTTTATACATTAGATATTTCATTGTGTATTTAAATCTAATTTGGTTTTGATTCTACTTTGTTTTTGTCTGACTTAACTTTGTACTCTTTCTGTTGTTAATATATACACCGCCATTCAAATGTTTGGGATCAGAATGTTTTTTAAAGAAGATTCTTATGCTCATCAAGGCTGTATTTATTTGATCAAAAATACAGAAAAAAACTGTAATTTTGTGAAATATTATTGCAATTTAGAATAACATTTTTTTTGTTTTAATATACTTTAAAAACATAATTTATTCCTGTGAAGCAAAGTTGAATTTTCAGGATCATTACACCAGTCTTCAGTGTCACATGATCCTTCAGAAATCATTCTAATATGCTGATTTAAAATCAATGTTGGAAACAGTTATGCTGCTTAATATTTTTGGGGTGCTGTGATAATTTTTTCAGGATTCTTTGATAAATGAAAAGTTAAAAATAACAGTGTTTATTCAAAATAGAAAGTTTGTGTTACAGTATACACTACTATTCAAAAGTTTGAGGTCAGTAATTTTTTTTTCTTTTTTTTAAAGAAATGAATATTTTTATTCAGCAAGGAAGTGTTAAATGGATAAAAAAAAGTGATAGTAAAGACTTATATTGTTAGAAAAGATAATAAATTCTGTTCTTTTTTAGCTTTTTAGTTCAAAGAATGAAAGAAAAGGGTATCACAGGTTCCAAAAAAATCTTAAGCATCACAACAGTTTCATATAAATCAGCATATTAGAATGATTTCTAAAGGATCATGTGACACTGAAGACTGGAGTAATGGCTATTGAAAATTCAGCACTGTGTCGCAGAAATAAATTATATTTTAAAGTATATTTAAACAGGAAACCAGTATTATAAATTGTAATAATATTTCACAATATTACTGTTTTTTTCTGTATTCTTGATCAAATAAATACAGCATTGATGAGCATAAGAGACTCGATTAAAAAACATTAAAAATCTTACTGATCCCAAACTTTTGAATGGCAGTGTGTGTGTGTGTGTGTGTGTGTGTATATATATATATATATATATATATAATACACACACACACACACACACATATATATGCATATACATATACATATATATATATATATATATATATACATACATACTTTGCCATTAAACAATTAATACAGCCTTTCCTTTGTCTACAAACCTTGCAGATTCTGGAGGGTAAACAGCACAATATTAAGATGTTTGGCTATTCTCTGGCTGGAAACATGGACCTGGATCAGAACTCGTACCCTGATCTCGCGGTGGGCTCGCTCTCTGACACCGTTTTCATATACAGGTGCTGATAGCTTACTTCTCATGTCAAAATCATTACCTAGAGGTGTTTTGAGATGCTGTAGCATGATATAACATCCCTCTCGTGTGCAGGTCCAAAACTGTTATTAGCATCAAGAAAGACATCAAGGTGACACCAAAGGAGATTGACTTGATGAAGAAAACATGTGACAACAGCGTATGGTGAGATACTAACATCACTCATAAATATGCTTGATATTGTGAACTCTAATATTTATGAGTGTTTAATCTTGCATCCTTCATAGCTTGACTGTGGAAGCGTGTTTCTCATATAAAGCAAAGCCCTCCACCTACAACCCTAAACTCAGTAAGTCTGTTTATGCTCTTATACTGACAAACAATCATGATCTATTATAAATTTTATTTTTGGTCTGAAAGGGTTTTAAGCGTCAGACGACATAATGGCAGCGTATGCTTATAATAAACATGGTGTGGATGCTAATATAGTTATCGTTATTGTTGTCTTTATAGTTATTGTTCTTAATGTGAACAGTGCTTAAGATTTAGTCTGAATGTATTCTATGTTATTAATGCTGACAGAAGACATGATACCACATGCTAGATGTTCACTGAAGTAAATAAGTGCATTTCTTTGTTCTGAGGTCTGAAGCTCACACATTCTAAATGTTTTGTTTGTTTGTTTGCCAGCCATTTCCTGTACACTTGAGGCAGAGTGGTACCGCAGGAAGCTGGGTCTTCCATCTAGGGTTGTGTTTCTGGAGAAGAGCGCGATGGATCAGGACTTCCAATCGACCGGCACTCTGGAGCTACGAGGACAGAACAAGAAAGCCTGCTACAAGACCAAACTCAGACTACAAGTAAAGTTTTAAAGTTGTAATGAAACAGAAGTAGCGACATGTCTTTTCATCCATATTGTAACGCAAATTTGATTGTAATTGATTAAAAGAAAACATGCAGGGCAGGAACTTGGTTTGATGAATCTGTTGTTGATTGGCTTGTGAGATGTGGGCGTGGCACTCAAATATGGACGCAAATGAAAGTGAGCTTGCAGGGGTGAGGTTTAAGCAGATTAAATGACTGGAAAAGTCCTGTATACATTGCTGTTCAAAAGTTTGGGTTCAGTAAGATTTTAATGCTTTTTAAAAGAGTCTCGTATGCTCATCAAGGCTGTTTATTTGATCAAAAATACACAAAAAACAGTAATAATGTGAAATATTATTGCAATTTCTAATACTGTTTTCCTATTTTAATATACTTTAAGATATCATTTATTTCTGTGACGCAGCGCTGAATTTTCATCAGCCATTACTCCAGTCTTCAGTGTCATATGATCATCAGAAATCATTCCAATATGCTGATTATTATCAGTGTTGAAACTGTTGTGCTGCTTAATTCTTTTTTCTTTCTGATATTTTCTAACAATATAAGTCTTTACTATCACTTTTTCTCCATTTAACACATCCTTGCTGAATAAAAGTATTAATTTCTTAATAAAAAAAATACTGACCCCCAAACCATTGAATAGTAGTGTACATTGTCAAACTAAATTTCTATTTTGAATAAACATTGTTCTTTTTAACTTTTGAATTTATCAAAGAATCCTGATAAAAGTATCACAGGTCCCAAAAAAATATTAAGCAGCACAACTGTTTCCAACATTGATAATACATTTTCTGAAGGATCATGTGACACCGAGGACTGGAGTAATGATGATTTGAGATAATGATTTTTTATCAAATAAATGCAGCATTGACAAGCATAAGAAACTTAAAAAAAAACATTCAAAATCTTACTGATACTAAACTTTTGAATTGCACTGTATGTTACCAGAGAAAAGTTTGTCATTTTTACCAGACGACTGAGTTATGACATTTTGATTAAACATTATGATGTCCAAAACATTTTTCAAAAAAGTAAACACATGCATGTATTAGTTGTTCACAATAAGATCTATAGCATGCATTTTCAAAATATATGGCTGTTGGTGAGGAACAGACCAACATGAAGCTGTTAACTTAGTCATTAACTTTATCAGTTAATCAGTTAATCAGTTTTTGTTTACAAGAATCATACATCTGCAGTTGTATCATACAGTGCATTGGCGAGATTTTTTATTTCTGGTTGCACTGTACCTATAACACTCATTCTGAAATGAGGAACTTTGAATTTATTATAATATTCCAACAACTTCTGTTTAAGCGTTCATTAATGAACTGAAATTTATTTCAATACATGCTGACTGAGTGGGATCTGCTATCTGCTGGTTTTCAGGAAGGAATCAGGGATAAGCTCAGAGCGATTCCTATCGAGGTGTCTGTGGCCATTCAGAGCGCAAAGAGAGGCAAACGGCAGAGCTCTCTGCCACAACTAACGCCAATACTGGACTCCACTGTGCCCAACAAAACCATCACTGAGGTTACTCAGTATACTCACAACTTACTACACGTTATATAGGAAATCTTATGAACAGTCAATACATCTTAAGCTCTACTTTAATCTTTAGATTTAGAATGTAATTGATGTAACTTAGACTGTAAATGTAATTAATGTAACAATGTTAGATTGATTGCCTCATACAATTTTTATAGGAACATAAAGGAATATAATATAATATAATAAACAATACATTTTGTACAATGCAAATGTAATGAGATGATTAATGAAGCTATATATATATATGGTTTTTTTATTATTTAAAAAAAATTCAATTATTATTTAAATTATAAAAAATTTTCCTGGCTTAGGTGAATTTCCTGAAGGAGGGTTGTGGCACAGACAACATCTGTCAGAGTAACCTACACCTGCAGTACAGGTTCTGCTACAGGGAGTCCAAACAGGATGTGTTTCCTCCTCTACCGCTGTGTGTATCAGCAATACATCACACACTACTAGAACCATGCAACACAAAACCAACACTCACCAGCTCACAGGCGTTCATTTAGCTCTGTTTATACCTGCTGTTAACAGCTAATATATGAGCTGATCACAAGTGGGAAATTGTGCATTTATAACATATGTATAGCTGATGATCTTGTATATATTACTACTACTAAACATCTATTAAACATTTGATATAAACAAAAACCTTTATATGCCCTGATAGTCTGTGGGATGATAGATTGCATATAATTTGTAATCAGTAAACAAGGTTTCTTTGTTGGTGCTAAATTTTCTAATCGATCTCTCAGGGAGAAGGGTGTGCCGGTGATTTCTTTGAGTGATCAGAAGGACATTGCTCTGGAGGTCACAGTGAGGAACAGGAATGGAGATGATGCTCACGAAGCCAAACTGGTTGGACATTTTGACGAATCCCTCTCATATTCTGGATTTAGAACTACTGTAAGTGGATCACAAGTCTATGTCTAAATCTTCTCTATTTCCTCACTTTTCATTCATTATTTCAGCAAATATTGCTGTTTCTATGAACTCTTGTTTTTCGAGTCAGCTGGTTCAGTAAGGGATTCAGTAGACTAAATGGCTCAGTTTCCCATTATTATGTTTTCTTTTGTTACTTCAATCAGTTATCCATGATCCATACTTTACAGTAAATTCCTCACAGTAAGAGATTAGCAAACTGTAAGCCTTAAATACAACTATTATCTGTGCTATGATGTTGTGTAACCAAACCCCTGTCGTCCCGTAGGATAAACATGTGATCTGTGCTGCCAATCAGAATGGCTCCCTGGCAGACTGCGAGCTGGGAAACCCTTTTAAAAGGGATTCAGAGGTCAGTAATACTTCAAAGATACAATATTACTCTATTTCATGAATTGTTATTTTAATACAAATGTTTTTTTGTAGGTAACATTCCATATCATATTGAGCACTGGCAAGATATCACTCGACACCAAAGAGGTCGAGATCGACCTTCAGCTGGAAACGTATGTCTGAAATATCAGAATCCTTCTTGATTTAAACATGTTTGATATATGACTAAAATGCTACCGTAATTGTATGATGAATGTATACTGATATAATGTAATGCATATTTCTGTTCTCATACAGAACGAGTTCACAGGAACGCCTGGGCAAAGTGAAGGCCAAAGCCAAAGTGGTGATTGAACTACTTCTTTCTGTACAAGGGTATGTATTATAACTTTATTTCAGCATGCAAGTGCTCTCCAGTGAAAATCACTGCTGTCTAGGAGAGAAAACTGAGACATTAAGGAGACATTTTCTGACATATTACAGTAATATTATTCAAGCTACACAACTGTATTCAGTTATTGTGCAGTATATGCAACAGTAGGGTTGGTGGGATTCTTAAGTTTAAGTGTCAGTTTCTAAAGCAAAGGCTGCAAAGACTCAAGCAGGGTTCCCCATGAAGCTGTAGAAATACTGAAATCAATATACTGCTGTCACCTCCGTACACTGGAGGAAAGCACTTAACCTCAGGTTAAAAGCAGCTGTTAATAACTACTAATGTACTGTATCTCAGACATCACATACTTACCAGAATGACTCCTCTTGTGAAAAAGAAGTACACTTTAGCATACTTTAGAGCACTTGTTGCTAAAACAATACACTTTAAAATAATATACTTAAGTGTGAATTGAATGTTTTGGAAACATGATGATTGCAATTAAATGAAAATGTGTTATAGCTTAAATTTATATTAAATTCAGTTAGCTGATTTTATAGTGCTTTTGACCCCCATACAGTAGGTAGGACTTGAGTACATATTTATATGCAATTTCATCATTATTTCTGTTTTCTTTAAAACATGGTTAAAGTGTTCTGCCAAATGTACTGACAAGCATTTGTGGTAAGCTAAAATACACTTTAATGTAATTTCAAATTAAAGTTGTATGTCATGTTTTTAAGGTTGCACTTTATTTTAAGGTGTTCTTGTTACAGTGTAATTATACATTTAAGTACTGAGTAATATTAATTAACTACATGTACTTACTATATGGTTAGGGTTTGGTTTAGGGTTACTTGCATGTAATTAACTGTTATTATAATAGTAAGTACATGTAACGTGTAACAAGGACACCTTAAAATAAAGTTTCCATTTGGAAAAATATTTGTAATTTGACATTTGTAATTAATATATTTAAATATATCAAATAAATAAAATATATCAACTTATTGAATAACACACTAATGTTAAATTTACAATCAAGAAGCCTACTGTGAAAAAAGTTTAAAACAATTATTTTAAAATTACAGTAACACTTTTAATTTAACATTATTATAATGTGCATATCTTAAAAGTGTTCGTTAAACAATTATAAAAGTGTACTCTCTTCAAATACACACAAGTTGCCTTTTATTTCATCAATATGTCATCTCTACAAGTGCACATTCAATACAGTTAAGTGCACTATAGATCTATACACACTTGTGTTTTGTCCAGTCTCATCGTTTCATCAAGCATGTTGTATCAGATGGCGATGTTTTCTTGTTGTTTATCAGTGTTGCCAAGCCATCTCAGGTCTATTTTGGAGGTGAAGTCAGAGGCATGAGCGCCATGAAGACAGAGGAGGAAGTCGGCAGCTTGGTCGAATATGAATTCAGAGTAAACATTGAAATAGTTTCACAGAATCATATACCTTTTTATATATCAATTCTGGATATCTTTGAAAAGCTCTGTTTTAAACTAAAGATCTTATTTTTCGCAGGTGATTAATTTGGGAAAGCCTCTGAAGTCGTTTGGAACTGCATCCCTGAACATCCAGTGGCCTAAAGAAAGCTCTGTGGGGAAATGGCTGCTGTATCTGATGAAGATCAACACCAAGGACCTGCAGTTAGTCACCTGTTCACCTGAGAGAGAAATAAACCCTCTCAGACTGAGTGAGGTATATTCATAGTTTACATCTGAATGAATGCTGTCGAAACATTCTGATGTTTTAAACTTGTCAAAATGTTATCGAAAAAACATTTATAAGAATTGACTTGAATCAGACTGAGATTGATAATAAGCCAAATAACAACATGGACAAAAAGTAAACACGTCTGTCATACTTTTAGGAATCAACATCAACCAGGAGAAAGCGTGAGCTAGAGGAGCGGAAACCATCTGAGGGCAGGAAAACATCCCTCTTCCCTGACAAACGCAAGCACAAGATTCTGGTAATGAGACTTGAGTTATTTATATTTGTAGTGAACTTTCATTTTTAGCAATGCTAGGACCAAAACAACTTCTTGAAATGAACGTTTTTTCCTCATAGTCATGCAGTGGTGATGCCAGATGTGTGGAGATCAAATGCCCCCTACAGGGCTTGGACAGCACTGCGGTCATCATTCTGAAATCCCGCCTGTGGAATTCCACTTTCCTTGAAGTAAGGACAATAAAGAGTGCTTATTTTGTTCCTTTGAAAGAATGTCTTGGCTTGTTAAAGCATTCTGTTTTGCTTTCCTCTCTAAAACAGGATTATGTGTCCTACAATTACCTTGATATAATAGTGAAAGCCTCCATAAGTCTGGATGTTTCTGCCAAGAACATAGTCCTTAAAAATCCTGAGACCCAGGTAACACAGTTTCCTATTCAAGTGTAACATAGTTACATTTAAGACATTTATACATGTAAATGAAATATTGTGTGGGTCAATAAAACAGCTAGACTTACTGTACATGTGATGGCCAGGTGAGGCTGACCGTTTTCCCGGAGACGGCAGTGACTCCGTTCGGAGGCGTTCCCTGGTGGATCATTCTGGTGGCTGTTCTAGCTGGAATTCTAATGCTGGCTCTTCTAGTACTGTTACTCTGGAAGGTAATAAAACACTCACATGCACATACATGAAGTAAATTAGCCACATGGTTAAGAGTTCTTTAAGACATATTCCTGGTTAAAAGCTTAAATATGGATTTTTTCAGTTCTGTTTTTTTCTGATATTCTATCTTTATTTATCCTGATTTACACTTTTAAAAGTACTAAAAAAGTATTTGGAGACTTGCACTATGAATGTCATTTCATTAAGCAAAACCATACTTTTTAAGCAATAAAATAACATTTATAAATGTACACTTTAGCATGCATATAAAATATACTTTTATAAATAAAATTTTCTAAATAGAAATAATATACTTTAAAAGAATATACTTAAGTGTGAACTGAATGTAATGTTTTGGACACTTTATACTGCATGCTAATTGCATTTAAAATGCAAGTAGTTTATCGCTTTAGTGTTTTCAGACCCACTTAAGTAGGACTTAAGTACGTCTTTATATGTACTTTCCCCATTCTAATTTCTTTGAGTCATGGTTAAAGTATACTGCCAAATGATCTAACAATTGTTTGTTGTAAATATACTTAAATGTCATTTCAGTTGAAACTTGTATGTCTAAATAGTATTTACACATTTGTAATGAAGTTACAATTTAGTACATTTAAAACCTTTAAATGTAATATCCAATAAACAATACAGTAAAATTATAATCAAGTGCTTTACATGTGCTTTAGTATGTTAGTCAACACATCAAAATAAGTGTACTTCAACTCACAACAAAAGGCCATATGATTTAAAATACATTTTAAAGTAAAAAAAAAAAGTGAAATTTTTAAAAGTCTACTTAAGTGTCTTAAGTGTACTCTCTTTAAGTATTAATAAGTAGTATATTATGTGCAATTTTTTAAAAACTACCAGTGCACATTCAATACAATTATGCACACTTCTTTTTCACAAGGGGTTAGTGGACAGTGTTGATAGTTAATGTGATTCTCTACACCTGTGGTTCCTCCGTGAGAACTGACTTCATAAATCCACTAAAAATCACCACAAAACCACCTAATTAAAAGACATTGAGCAAAAATGAAAATATATTCAGCAAGTGCAGCATTTGAGTGCAGATGACACTGCCTTTAATATTTTAATGCAATGACATTCACACATTTTTATTCAGGTTTTACTGGCCAAATACTTTTTGTGACCAGCAGATTAATCATATGAAAAGATGTGTTAGTGGACCTTATCATGATATGTTTGCAATGACCCCTGAATTTGCCCCCTCTGTAGTGCGGTTTCTTCAAGCGGGCCCAGAAGGACGAGTATGATGCCGCTTTTCACAAAGCTGAGATTCACACTCAGCCCTCAGACAAACAGTCCACTGAGGCCTAGCTCTCCTTACCAGGGTAAAACACGATCGCTGCAGCAGATTGATGTCTGCATGGCGTGTGGCCTAACTCACTAACTCATCCTTTGCTTTGACGAAAGGAAGGGAAAGGCACATGCTGCACAGCGTGCTTCGCTCTTTCCGTGTGAAGCTCGGTTTTGTTTTGTATTGTGTCGATGGGTGTGCTTCTACATGTCCTGTTTTGTCAAGCATGTCCCATCTCTGTGTTCTCATAAATGCAGAATGATTTTGAAATGATGCTTAATGTGCTTCTGTTCTCTCTCTGTCAGTGTGGATTTTTCAAACGCTCCAAATATGAGGACAGCGTTCCGAAATATCACGCGGTGAGGATTCGTAAGGAGACACGTCTCTTGAAAGATGGAAAGGACATGTTAGATCCCTTGGAGAAGAAGCAATGGATGACCACATGGAATGAGAACGAGAGCTACTCATGAGACTGTCTGCATTTTCTGTGGACAATTTGCTGCCATCAGGCATCTCTAGTTGTGAAGTTTCAGAGGAAGTCCACCTCTGCACAGTCTGTGAGCCCACTGTTAAAGAGAGACATGGAGCTGCCTTTACATATCCATATGTTTCTGGTAACTAAAGGGTTAAAGACTGACTCCTGGATATCTCTGGGCTTTTGGTTTGCAATGCCAACCCTTAAAAAGTGTATATTTTTGAAAGATGCATGAGATGCCAAGACTCTTGATTTTCTTTGTAAATATTTTACAATGCAGTTTATTTATTTTGTCTTGTAATTTTGTACTAAGATGCCCACTGTGCATGAACTGCCCAAAGATTATTTTTCATGTCTTTCGGTAACTGTAAATTAGATTGAATGTTTTGAGGCCTGTCAGGTGAAGCTCAAGCGAAAAAAATAAACGAGTCAATGAGTTACTACTGAAAAATGTTGACGTTTCATCCAAAACGCTTTGACAACACCTGTTGGTTGGTGATAAAGTTAGACTACCATTAAAGGAGCATTCAGCAGTTCTTCCGTAGGTTCTGCTCAAGGGCGGCATTCGCGTATGGCAGAGTATGGAAGTTGCCATAGCTTTCAGAGTTCACACAAAACATCACGATGATTGGATCTTGCTTCAGGATTGTGGTTAGTGTAGTTGTTTTGGACATTAAAATGTTTCTTTATTATTATTATTTTAACAGCATTGAAATCATAATGGCAGATTTTACAAAATCAGATAAATGTATACATGTATGCATTATTGTGCAAGTAATTCGGTAACACTGTTTTAAGGTGTCCTTGTTACACATGCTACAAGTACTTGCTATTATAATGACAATAAATTATGCATTATTACATGCAAGTAACCCAAAGCCAAACCCTAATCTCAATGACAAGCTATTGTACCCCTAAAGGTACAATTTTTTAACATTTTTTTCTGATGGGTTTTTTTCTACATAGACATTTCTTTGTAGCCAGTTCTCTGCTGTAGTCTTAAATGACAAATGGATGAAAAATTATCAGAGACCCACGTAAAATAGCTTACTATTTTGAAGTCCTTTGTTACTCATTCATAAAGTTCACTGTTCATAAAGTTCACTGGCAGTGATGATGTTCATAGTTCTCTGTATATGTGGGCAGAAGGACGGTGGCTTTCCATAGAGAAGTTATCACCTGACTTAACAAACTCTGAGAAGGTGTGAATCTTTCACGACATAGAGAAAGGTGGTATATTGATGGCATAATTTCTTTTTTCTTTTTTTCAAATAAGTGCTGATAGTATTAGGCACAGCCTTCTTTTCCTGGGTCGACATGAGGAACCACTGATGTTGATGAATGCGTCTCTCCAATGCAGGGCCGTAGCTAGAGGATTGGGGCCCCCTGAAAAAATATTGATGTGGGCCCCCCCACACACACACATATCATATACTGTACAATATACAAGCATGGAACCAAATTGCATGCTTTTTTGTGGTTTTCATAATATCTCAGTAATACAACTAATAAAATATTAGAATTATTCACAGAACATGGGCCTATATAGTAAAATTCCTGGATTTTGTGGGGCCCCCTGGGCGGTGGGCCTTTCACCCCACTAGCAACGGCCCTGCTCCAATGAAGGAGGCCACAGGGCAAACAATGATGACTGTTAGGGAAAGTACAGCTAGTCAACCCGCCAGGCATTAAGTTGACTGAAAAGCTTTCAGAAACTTGCATGCATATGGATGTTCTGGTGTTCGATGCCCAAGATGACCATGAGGAATCCAGGACGTCAGATGAGCTGGTGTTTTGAGGCTGGCAGCTGGAGGAGCCACAGAAGGATCTTCACTAAACTGATGTGCTTTAAATGAGTTTCCTTTTCTTTCCCTCAGCCAGCCACTCAGCTGCAAAACAACAGTGATTTAACACAACTGAACTGAGCACTGAACATTATTTGAGCACTAGTATTGTGGTACTATTTACCTCTTCAAGTAAAAGAGCATGTAGCCGTTCTTCCTGATGTCACGTGACGACTTTGACCATCTGGATTTTTTGATGCTGGTGTCACTGCATTCCAGCCATCCAGAGCCGCTGACTTCACAGATGTGACTGATGTAGTGCCCTAAAAACAGAGAAACTTCAGTGTGATGCTTAATGATGTATGAGACAAAAATGAAATGTAGAACAAACTCACACCACAAAACAAAGAGTGGCCCAGATGTGACACGACACCAGCTAGTTTGTACTGTGTGCTGCTGTCTGATGCTTCCACCTGTTAAACACAAATACAGATTATTAGACAATGCTGCTGCATTTCAAATGTTTCTCAACATCCTCCTCTATTTCCCTTCTGTCATTTATCTATCTCTCCAGGAAAATAGTGTGTCACCAAAATTGACCTATCTATCTATCTATCTATCTATCTATCTATCTGTCTGTGTCTGTCTGTCTGTCTGTCTGTCTATGAAATGCTGTCTATATCTTTCCTGTGCTCTTGCAGGCTCTACTCTATTCTTCTTTCTCTTTTGTTGTTGTTTTGGGCTTTTTCCATTTGCCACTGTGATCTCTCCGCTCTCTGTTGAAGAACATTCATCAAACAAGTAAACAATTCAGTAAATATTCAATGCTTAAACATGATTAACATATTGTTTTTCAGAGCAACCATTGTCTTTCAGGCTGATTCAGGTGAGTGTTTCATAACTGGCCAGCAGAGGGCAGATGTTTGATGAACTGAGCCATACCTGAACTGCTGGACAGTGAAAAGTCTTCTGGAATTTCCAGTCGATCCTCCAGCTTGCGCATTGAAGATGAGATGTCAAAACGCATGACTAGAAGCACCAGGACCCTGTAGAGACATTCAGATTATCAGCGGTTATGGACTAGTTCATGTTCAGTTATTCTGCAGGGTGATAACTGATTAACAGAGTGTTGTACCGTGGAAGAGTGATTAATTCCAGCTCCTCAGAGGCTGTAGTGCCAGCGCACTCACTGCATGAGCAGTCAAACGAAGATGTCTGGAGAAAAACAACACAGACAGGAGCCAATCAAAATCTACTTAAACTTGTTGAGTTATACATCCTGCTGCTGATATGATGTTTTCAGTGATGTCACTGACTTTGAAGTACTGCTGCAGGCTGTCTATGAGGCGTCCTTGAGGACTGATGACCAGTGAGAGGTAGTTGTAATCCTCTCTGAAGTTCCTCTGGAAGCCACAGCTGAAACGACAGAAGAACATCAGTGTCACATAAATGAGTCTGAGAGTCTGAAACGAGCGCAGGTGCGGATGTGTGATGTTACCTGTCACAGGTGCGCAGGCGGTTGAGCTGGAACTCCATGTTTGCTACAGGACAGGTGTATTCAGGCCAGTAGCTCTGCATAAACTCGCCCTCCTCCTTCAGATAAGACAAGCAAACCATCAAGAACTCATGGGCGTCCTGGAGGAGAAAGAGTGAAGGATGATGAGGTTAAATTCAAGTCAAAATATAATACATTTGAGCATATATATTCAGTTCATCTGCTCCCTCACCTGCTGATGGTCTCCTAAGAAATCAGGATGGCGAGTTTCAATGCAGGACTTCACTGTAGACAAGAGCTTTGTCTTCAGCTTCTTGTCATTGCCTGTCAATCTAGTCATATGCAGGTCAGTGAGCGTCCTGGAGAGAAAGTCATACGTTTAATTTAAATAGAATTGATTTTGTTTCACTGCTTGATTTAGACTGAAATATAATGTTCCATAACTTCATCTAATATGTTCAGTGGTGTTGGTACCTGAGCATTGTGCTTCCCTCATTCCACCATTTCCGCTGGGAAAGCACATCATCCCGGAAAGGGGAAACGGTGAGGAGACACTGCAACACGGAGTTCATGTAGCACGTGTTTCCTAAATTGGGAAAACTATGACAGGAAGTCTTCAATCAAGAGGCAGCTGAGAAATACACATTATATCTGAGTATGTATATGTGTTTAAACTTTATCAAGTTGTGTGACAATTACCCCAATTGCTTGATATTGGTTGGCAGTGCTGTTGGCACAACATCCACCAGCTCAACATCATCCTCTGCGACTCTCCCATTGAGCTGCTGCTCGATCTTCATCTGCTGTGAACTGCTCTGTATGACCTCCAGTATTTCAGCCTGGGACAGACTGTTGGACTGGGGCATCATACTGGCTAGCGCACTTTTTTGGAGGATGCTGGGAAAACATCAGGAATATGTTAGACAACAGAGTACTGCAGGGATGACATATTTTTGTAGGAAATAACATGTTTTTGTGGAAGGTGATGCTAACGTCTGTGTTGGCCTACAAAAAAAAAATCATCACTGCAGTGCTTTATATTGTGTTTGTCCATGTGAGGTTTTGATTTCAGCAAGTAATCTGCAATTACATCAACAGACAACATTCATTCCCATCACCCACCAGTCAAGATTCACATAAGAGATGGTTTGATCGCCAGCTGCATCTGTGAAGAGATTCAAATTTGTTTGAATTATTTTATTATACATAGCACATTAGGCTAGTGAATTAGAGATTACTTGATTGATACAGTAACAGTTTTAATGAACTTATCTAACCTTCAAGAACCGCTGCAGCCTGAAGTTCAGCCAGCAGATCAATCTTCCCGCTCTCTTCAGAGGAGGAAGCACCCACAGCGCTGGTAGAGGTGTAACCTCCGCTGGACTCCAGATCTGAGGGTCTACTTTCTGCAGATGAGGAAGTATCCTCAGTGCTGGAGGGGGAGCTCTGCTCTCCAGTGATGTCTGTGAATAGATAATAATACAGTTCTGTTGTGCTCTAATGTACACTAGAAAAGACGGACGACCGTTAAGTATGTAAAAGCTTTAAAACATTCTCTAACCTCTGATTGCTTCTTTCTCATGGGTTGCAGTCCGTAGATCAAGCTCTGGATCAGAGGATCCGCTGACCGCAGGTGAGGAAGACTCATCAGATGAGACATCAGTATGTGTGTCGCCGCTGGTTGTCTGAGTCTCGATGGTGGAGGAGTCATCCAGCTCAGAGGATGACGACATACATGGCAGAATCACAGAGAGGATTCTGCGGAAAACCCGGCGCAAAGATGGAAATTTGCGTTTCCGGGAGGAGGAAGAGGAAGTGGAGGACAGTTTGGCCCCATCAGCAGGTGTAGTGGCCGAGACCACCACATCTGGAGATGATGACACAAGCTTGCCCCACTTCATCCTTTTCTTTTTCTCCTTTTTGACTTTTTGACTCATTGTATCACAATGAACCTTGTCACTAACCATTTTCTAGAAAGACAAAATGATCATTTAGAATGAAAACTGTTTAAAGAAATAATTAGTCTGTTAATTAGTTCCCTTTGTGACAATTTAACCCATATGTGACCCTGGACCACAAAACCAGTCTTAAGTGTCAATTTTTCAAAATTGAGATTTATACATCATCTGAAAGCTGAATAAATAAGCTTTCCATTGATGTATGGTTTGTTAGGATCGGACAATATTTGGCCGAGATACAACTATTTGAAAATCTGGAATCTGAGGGTGCAAAAAAATCTAAATATTGAGAAAATCACCTTTAAAGTTGCCCAAATGAAGTTCTTAGCAATGCATATTACTAATCAAAAATTAAGTTTTGATACATTTATGGTAAGAAATTTACAAAATGTCTTCATGGAACATGATATTTACTTAATGTCCTAATGATTTTTGGCATAAAAGAAAAATCGATAATTTTGACCCATACAATGTATTTTTGGTTATTGCTACAAATATTCCCCAGCGATTTAAGACTGGTTTTGTGGTCCAGGATCACATATAGTGTGGCAACATGCTAGGTAACACTTTATTTTAAGGTGTCATAATACAGAGTAATTAGCTAATTAAGTACTTAGTAGTAGCCGTTGTACTTACATGAAATAAAATGTACTTACCATGTAACTAAGTTATGGAACAGCCTGCAATTACAGTTTCTAATTATGTAGATGTAATAGGCAGCTACTGTTACACATATGTAACAGACCGAGTCTGTTACACAGCTACTTGTACACTTTACAAGTACAATCTTGATACACTTTATTTTAAGTAGCTTATGCTTGTGTAATATTCTGTAATTGTAATGTAATTAGAAAGGTATTACATGAATTTAAGCTGTGTACTGGTGGGTTAAATCAAACTAAGGTGCAGCTGGATAAGGTTTACAGTATAGATACACATGAAGTACACTTAAGTACAATCTTGATACACTTTATTTTAAGTAGCTTATGTCTGTGTACTTACATTTATAATTACGTTGTATAAAGTCTGCAACATATGTAACAAATTTTTGGTTAAATAAGTAGCTGTGTAACAGACTCGGTCTGTTACATATGTGTAACAGTAGCTGCCTATTACATCTACATAATTATAAACTGTAAGTACAGGCTGTTCCATAACTTAGTTACATGGTAAGTACATTTTATTTCATGTAAGTACAACGGCTACTACTAAGTACTTAACTAGGTAATTACTCTGTATTATGGACACCTTAAAATAAAGTGTTACCACATGCTATAAGTAGGCCTATCTTTTTGTTTTTAGGGTAATAAATAATGGAAATGTGAATATTTATAATAAAAAGGACTTAAAAATAATGACATTGTAAATATTTACTGGAGTAAAGTGTGGCAGCTGTTTTTCTCCAACAGCTAAAGGTACTATAATAATTATATGGGATATGTGACTTACCTTACTCCTGATCATACACTACACCTGAATTTTGAATTCTCGCTCTTTTACAGCTGTTTACCGCTGGAACACAGTTCTGTTCTGCTGCGTCATAATAAACCTGCTGTCTCCAACGTTCTATTCTCGCGCTCTTCTGCTGATTGTTTTCATTTGAATCAGATGCTTCTTGGACATGAGCAGGTACATAACAGCTTAATGCTTATTTCTCGGTTGCTCATTTTGGTAACAGTGTAAATGGAGAAATGTAAACATTTATTACTATTATTATTATTATTATGATTATTAGTCACCCACACTTTTAATAGTTCGATATTTAAACAAGCTTAAGAAACCGTGGACAAGGGTGTGCGGGGGGATTTGTTGTAGATGTCAGTTTTTCACCTTTTTATTGGTCAATTTCATTTACAGTAATTTTACAGTAAAATTTCAGCAATCATATCACGTTTTCTATCTCCTGATTGAAACAAAAGCGATTTCAAATCCGCGAATGAAAAATCGATCAAACCAGTTTGAAATTAGGCTATGCGCGATTAAGTTTGTAGCGCTGAATCGTTTGCAGAGGATCACCATAGCGGATACTCTTAAGATAGAATGGTGAAAGAGGTGGATATTATTTTTACAATCCATTGTACTTGAGGAAACAAAACTTGCAAATGCCATATTTTGCTTGCCAACGATAAGGCAGCTTTTTATTACTAATGAACTACTGTGTACTGCAAGTAAAGACAATTATATCGTGTCCATCCATAGCAGTCTGGACAATATGACAAACCAGACATATTATCTACACAACAGACAATAAAACTTACGCATGTTTTGTACTATGCTTTTGGTACAAAACAATTGTTTTACTGTATGAAGTTACCCTCAAATTGTCATTTCAGAAGAAAAAACGATCCACAAATATGCTAAAATATTTAATGATTTTGAGCATTTCATACAAAAATCATCTGTCAAATGATAAATAATTTTGGCAATATAAAATACAATTCAAATCTTGGTTTTGATATGTTCCAACAGATATACAAAATGTTACAATAAGTTTTACTGTCCCTAAAAATAGCATATTACTAAGAATACAAATACAATCTTATGTTTAAAATGAACAAACTGATTAATCAGGAGTAATATAAACACTTTATGACTGTAATAATGCAGTATAATGTAACTGTACTTACAGTATGTTAAATGTTATAATAGTGCAAATACTTAAAAAAGCAGCAGGGAGGGACGGTACACGCATCTATATGTTCTTAATGACAGCAGAGAGATAATACAGCGCAAACAGCTGTCAGTTTAAAATGCCCTTCAAAGACTTCCATGACAGCAGAAATTTCAGCATTGGTATTAAGGCAATACCTAGTGTGAAGTTGTTCTGAATAACTTTGAAAATAAACAGATAGTTTGGAATGATGCTTCTGTATTCTTTGAGATTAAATGAACTAAAACTCAAAACTCTTTGTTTATCCAGACTCTTCTGCTTTTCAGTTGCGTCTGCGTGTCTCAAGGCTGGATTCTTGGTCGGTTCTTGTGGTCATGGCAGTGCTCATTTTGATGTCCTCTGGGCTTGTGCTGTTATTGCTCACAGTTTGTGCGATTTCTTCTCTTGGCCTCTTCCAAGAGGGGCGAGTAGCAATCCAGAGAACAAGACCACCAAATGCAACAATGAGCAGCCCAAGAACATTTACCAAAACAGCTTCCAGTGGAGAGTCTTTATAAGCAGGGCTCTTCCTGTAAGACATTACAAACATTAAGAAACTCTTCTACTAAAATTTGCTATGGCTTTCAAAGCGCACATGACAGAAACTGATTACATGTCCAAGACTCGGTGCATTTGTATGGTTTGTGTTGTCTGAAGCTGTACTTACAGGCTAAATATGAGTTTCTCTGTGATGCCCATGAGAGCAGTGGCTATTCCACTGGTGAAGATGAACAGGCCGCTGTAGATGTGTACAGGCATAAGAGCAGCACGCACATACACTGGAGTTGCAGGTATCAGATAGACGGCAATGCCCATAACTATCTAATAAACAATGAGAGAGAACAACACATCACACCTGAGAGGGCTCTAACATAAACGTTACAATAAAATACAATAAAATCACATGCATGCATATACAGGTGCATCTCAAAAAATTAGAATATCATGAAAAACTTCATTTTTTTGTAACATTTCAAAAAGTGAAACTTTCATATATATTTTAGATTCATTACATGTAAAGCATTTCAAAAGTTTTTTGTTTTAATTTTGATTATTAGAGCTTTCCGCTCATGAAAGTCAAAAATCCAGTATCTCAAAATATTAGAATATTTATATTTGAGCTTCATTAAATGACCATCCCTACAGTATAAATTCCGGGTATGTCTTGTTCTCTGATACCACAATAATGGGGAAGACTGCTGACTTGGCAATGGTCCAGAAGACAATCATTGACACCCTCCACAAAGAGGGTAAGTCACAGAAGGTCATTACTGAAAGGGGTGCTGTTCAAAGAGTGCTGTATCAAAGCATATTAAATGCAAAGTTGACTGGAAGGAAGAAATTGGGTAGGAAAAGGTGCACAAGCAACAGGGATGA
>JAFVLL020008662.1:0-40880 GCA_021397915.2 Tor tambroides
CTGAGAGCTCGCACGAAAACGAGAGGCGGGATTTATCGCAGGAACCAATCACATCCAATCATAACCGATCATATCCAATTATAGCGCGACGGAGGCATTGCCTCCTCTCACGTGACTTTCCCCCATTCATTTCAATGAGCCTCCAGAAAAGTCACCGCACGCTTTAGGGTCTCTGCTTTTAGTCTATGGACCGAAGGGAGGCAAGCCTCCGCTGTAATTTTACCTGCGGGTGTCGCTGTTGGACAGTATTATTTTATAAAAACGAGTTACTTTTATACGTTTAATGCCATATTTAGTAATATTTGCGATTTATGTTTGTAATATAGATTATTTTCTCATCCAATTTTTTGAGGAGGCACTGCCTCCCTTGCCTCCTCGGAGGAAACGCCCCTGATATATTTGATATTACTGAGCTAAGCTAACAAGTAAATCAAATCATGGTTCAGTGAATCAATTTCTTCTTCAAAATAATAAATAAATAAATAACTAGGCTACATTGTTTTGTTTCTAATGATAAGGAATAAGACATTCATACATACATACAGTAAGTAACAGCTCATAGGCTATGTATTTTTGTTGTACATTGTTGACAAAGTACTCGCTACTATGTGTCTACTGGACAGGTTCCAGCTCTAATCCAGTAATTGATCAGGGTTAAGGAGGCATTAGTACAGAAACAGTGCACTACTGAAACATTTTTCTCTGGGTTCCTGTAAGGCAGAGCTGCAGCACACCTGTTAATATGTAATGTGTGCTATAAAGATAAAGACTTCACCTACTAAATAAACAATGAAAAAAAAAAGTAAAGCATGTCAGAAATTTGTTTAACCATGCGCTTGCCAGTTGGGAGAGGTTGAAGGGATAGTTCACCCAAAAATTTAAATTAAATTTAAAATAAAAATGATAAATGATTTACTCACTCTCAAGCCACACCCTTGGTGTATATGACTTTATTCTTTCAGACAAACACAATCAGAGTTATATTTAAAAAATGTCCTGGCTCTTCCAAGCTTTATAATGGCAGTGAATAGCAGTCAAGATATCATAAAAATTACTCCACACAGCTCCAGGGGGTTAATAGAGGCCTTCTGAAGTGGAAAAAATGCATTTGTGTAAGAAAAATATTCATATTTAAAACTTCATAAACTGTAATCTCTAGCCTCCGCTTACTGTTGTACGCATGTTCATGTAGGACATATGCGTAGAGTAAGCTCCATTGAGAATATATACTAGTCTTGCGAGAACCCAGTTTTGTTTCAGGCAAAGGAAAACTCTTGACTCTTCTTGGCTTATATCGAAATCCTCCGTCAGTTTTCTTTACAAATCCATGTTTTAGACTTCAAATTAATGACCGGTGTTTTGTTTTGCTCTCTCCTCTGCACTTCCGAGTTTGTCACTTCTCAGTGGAGCTTGAGCTATGCCTCGGTCCTACGTCACCCACTGGAACACTCTCGCATGAATGTGTGTTTTATAAAGTTTATAAAGTTTTAAATATGGATATTTTTCTTACACCAATGCATCAACTTTAAAAGCATTTATTAAACCCCTGGAGCCGTGTGGAGTACTTTTTATGATGGATTTTATTTTGCACTTTATTTTGCTTCAAAATCTTGACCACTATTCAATACCATTATAAATCTTGGAAGAGCAACAACATTTTTTTAATATAACTATTATATATGTAGGCTATTTGTCTGAAAGAAGAAAGTCATATAAACCTAGGATGGCTTGAGGGTGAGTAAATCATGGGGTAATTTTCATTTTTGGGTGAACTATGCCTTTGTTACTCTGGCTAGCATGGGCCCAATTTCCGGTTGTCAAAACCAAAGATTCTGTTGAAGAGTCTAAAACCACAGACTCTTTTAAAACAGACACTTCTCAGACTCATCGAGTTAGCAGCAGCCTAATGCAGTGTGGTGAATACAGCAATGAAGTGATGCCAAATGGACAGTGTCGTTTAATAGCCACATTACCTCAGCTGGAGGAGCAGAGGTGTCCGGACATGTTCCGCTGTACAGATGAAGTCTCCTACTGGCTGTGTGAGAACGAAGAGCGCAAGCAGCAAATGCAGGACCTAAAAGAGACCATCTCAGAGCTTCAAGAGGAGCTGAGGAATCACGGGCATCGTATCAAAGTCCTGGAACTACAGGTAGGAGCTACAGGCTTTTAGCAATAAAGTACTTTTCTGTGAGAAGTGTCCCCTCATATATTTATCATGATATCATATATTTTTAAATGAGTCATGAAACAAACAAGTTTTTCAGATTCATAAAAGATGAATCACTCTCTGACCATCTGAGATTCGGTATGGAGATAATGGTTTGGATCATTATTTTTCAGTAATATTACAGCCCATCATATTAAGAACATTTGGTGGACCTGGAAACGGTGACACTTGACGTCAGGCTTTTAAGTGTATTAGTTTTATAATGATTGATGATGATGATAATTTTTTTTTTGTTGCGAAAACCTGGCGACCTGGCGACAGAAAAAAGTAAGACTCATGGAATGACAAACAACACACAAGGTCTAGACACATTTATTTATTTATTTATTTTTAAGTTGAACTTCTTTTTTACCTTGAGCGTTGCATTTTTAGAATGCGATGTCATGAGCAAGGCTCTGCTAAAGATGCCAGAGCAAAGACATGTCCGTCTATGTTTACGTAGAAAAAACATAGACTGTAAAAAAAGAATGGAAAAACAGAATAGCAGAATGCAAAAATGTGTTTTTTTTTTGTTTTTTTTGCGGTTATTAAGAATTAGAATAAAGGTTATTAGAATAAAAAATGCAAGCCTTTAGAGACAGGTTTTTAAAAAATTTGAACTTAACTTGAGCGGCACGATTTTAGAATGCTGTGTCATGCTCCAGATGCTATTAAAGAAAAGATCGTAGTCAAACACATTTATCTAAAGTTAGCTGTTTAAAGAGAAAAAGAAAATGTAGAAGCAGCGCAGCTGAATGCAAGAACGTGTTCCGTGTAAATGGCCCCTTATGCTATTAATAATGATAATAAAAAAAAAATCATCAATCATTATAAAACTAATACACTTAAAAGCCTGACGTCAAGTGTCACCGTTTCCAGGTCCACCAAATGTTCTTAATATGATGGGCTGTAATATTACTGAAAAATAATGATCCAAACCATTATCTCCATACCGAATCTCAGATGGTCAGAGAGTGATTCATCTTTTATGAATCTGAAAAACTTGTTTGTTTCATGACTCATTTAAAAATATATGATGTCATGAGAAATATATGAGGGAACACTTCTCTCAGAAAAGTACTTTATTGCTAAAAGCCTGTAGCTCCTACCTGTAGTTCCAGGACTTTGATACGATGCCTGTGATTCCTCAGCTCCTCTTGAAGCTCTGAGATGGTCTCTTTTAGGTCCTGCATTTGCTGCTTGCGCTCTTCGTTCTCACGCAGCCAGTAGGAGACTTCATCTGTACAGCGGAACATGTCCGGACACCTCTGCTCCTCCAGCTGAGGTAATGTGGCTATTAAACGACACTGTCCATTTGGCATCACTTCATTGCTGTATTCCCCACACTGCATTAGGCTGCTGCTAACTCGATGAGTCTGAGAAGTGTCTGTTTTAAAAGAGTCTGTGGTTTTAGACTCGTCAACAGAATCTTTGGTTTTGACAACCGGAAATTGGGCCCATGCTAGCCAGAGTAACAAAGCATACAGCAGAGACAACATTCTGCAATAGACTGAAGTTCTCCAGAAGAAGTAAGGACTAGAGAGTGAAATCCTCATCAGACCCCGAAACCTGTTTGGGTCCTCAGACTGGTAAAGCTTATTTCCTCATGGTTTAATGCTGTCACTAGATCTCTGCAGGGCAGATGGGAAGTAGGCCTAAATGATATGGAGAAAGCTGATTGGCCAGACATTTGCCAGAAATCCTCAACAAATTGCATTCTTCATAAAGAATGGGTCAATGACATGACACTCATTAATGTATTCAATATAATAAAATGCAGTTCATACATGCAATATTTTCAGTACAAAGTGCAATTTCTGAATTAAAATAATTTTTGACATTTTCCCCCGGTTTCACAGACAAGGCTTAAGCCTAGTCCTAGACTAAAATGTAAGTCTGAGCTGTTTCAACTGAAATAAACTTGCACTGACTGATCTTAAAATATATCAGTGCCTTTGTTTTGTCTCAAGATGCAGCCCAGTAATGTTTTTTTCTAAGCATGTTTATAAAAATTACTTAGATGTCCTAATTAAACTATGGCCTAAACCTGGCTTAGCCTAAGCCCTGTCTGTGAAACCGGGCCTTTATGTGTATAATAGACTAGTTTTCTGAATGTTTGTCAATTAAAAATATTCTTCATGAACATTTTTTTCCAATTAAGTGAAGTTTGTAGATGTAAATATAACCTAGATGTAATAGCATAACTTTACTTAAAGTAGTTAGCGCATGTGCTAATAATATTCAGTTCATTCTAAAAAGCACTTAATAATGAACGGTCAGTGATTCTGCATTCATAACACTTGTGATAATGGTACTGGGCCTGCAGGTTATGCCCTACTTTCATTATGCAGTTGTGTAGCCCAGCAGCATTTAAGAACTGATTTAACATTAACTTTCTCTTCTGGTTGTCAGAATTCTTATTTAATTTGCGTGATGCATGTTTGTAAGAAGATTATCTATAGGCTCATTCCATATTTATTGACTCATATTGCTGCCAAGTATATACTGAGTTTGAGTTTGTTTGACACATATAAAGTAGCAAAACAACTGCATTACAACTTCTTTGTCAAGAATAACACAAACATACTCATCAATCATTTTGCCTTAAATGTGCATTTAGAGGACATTCAAGGAAAACAGATGCAACTTAACAGATGCACACATCAATCATGAGCATAATGAAATTTCAAAGGCTAAAATAAAAGCCTCTGCAAAGCCTGCAAATGAAAATGATCAAATGAGTGAAAAGACAAAAACAAATGAGATAAGCAAAGTTACCTTGTACCAAGCAGGTAAATCCTCTTGTCATTATGAATGTGGCAAGAAAGTATATCTTCCTTTCACTCACTCACTGTTGGTAGGAAATGCTGTGCTATTAACAGTGTTACTATGGATTGACAGACATCTTATCCTCTAAATCTTCTCTAATAGGATTACATTCACTGTGCAGTGTAGGTCAATAGCCTGTAAACAGACAGAAAAATATACAGTTAATTATATGCTTGGCTTTTTTACTGATTGGATGTTAATTTTTCCTTACATTAAATATCATATTTTGTCCATTTATATCCATTTATTTTGTCCATTACATCATTTATGTTTATTTTTTATTAGCTAAATAATACTTATCTGGAAAATTACATATGAGAATGATTAACATTTACATTCCCCACTTGTATTATTTTATTTATAGATGGGCAAAGCTGGCCCACACACTACTGAATCCAGAACCTATTTTTTCCCCATTATACTCATCTATGACTTTCTGTGTCTGAGAACTTTGTGTGCCAAAGCAACCAATAACATAAACATAAAAGCCAGCAAGGTCACGACTCCAACATAATGATGTGGCCTTAATGGAAAATGCCCCTCAGAATCGTTTTGCTCCAGGTGGTATTTTACAATGTAGAAACCCTATTCTGAATGAACAGAATCACTCAGCTGAGAGAGTGAATTTGTGTGATTGAAATTTAGGGCATGCTCTTATTTTAATTAAAAAAAAAATAAAATAAATTACATTAACATTATATGTATATATATATATATATTTTTTTTTTTTATTTCTCCATGAAGAATTTGGCTTATATTTATTGTCATATTTGGCAAAGCAATACAGCAAGTCTATATGATACCATGATTTTATATTTTGTAACTGTCTGCTCAGTGTTCAACATAATCCGTTACTGCAATTCAATCCTATCAAAACATGGTCGTTTTTGTATTATGAGCTTTTGTTCTGCTTCTACCACGCAAACTGTAAATGCACCCCGGATGTTCAAATCCCTCATCTTCCAATGCATTTGAACACAAGATTAGCACCTACGTGCCCTTACACACACAAAACATGACTCATAATTGATTTGAAGTGAATTTAAACCTTTAATCACCTAAATCATGTAAACTGACACGTATGCCCTTAAAAGTAATGAGAAAAACCATCATGATTTGATTAGCTAGATGCCTGAATGAAGATCCTAATCCTGCATTCATTCACAACTGACTTTTCACTACTGACTGACAATCTTTGATGGATTACTCATCCGTACCATAGATGATGTGCTGGGGTTTCCTACCTGCACCACCCATTAAAAGTGACAGAGTTTGGTGGCCTTGAGGAATTGACGCACAGGTAGCTTATAAAAGACGACTAGATGAGGGTCTCAGACATCAGAGACAAGCAAACGCACACATAACCAGACAGATCAGAGATCCTCAGAGAGAAGAACTTCTTTCTGCACAACAGGTGGGTAAAAAATCGTCCACTGAGGTTCAGCTTTACATATTTTCTTATTGTTTTGTTTTTTGCAATGTCTAATCGTTCATGTATTCATGTTTATTTTATTAATATAAAGCATTATTTCACAGGCATGCATTCTGTTCACAATGTTTTCTTTGTTCTTTTAATTCTGGTGTGCACTGATATAATGCCTTGCATAACTTTTGCATGCATTTAATGTGATTGAGGTTTATGTTATTAATATTGGCATGAATCATTGTGCTGTATCAGATATGGTGAGGGGAGTGAGGATGTTGTGTCCTGCTTGGCTCTTGGCTCTGGCTGTTCTGTGTGCGGGTGGGTCTGAAGTCAGAGCTCAGTGTTGGGAGAATGCCCGCTGCAGAGACCTCACCACTGACAAGAACATCTTGGTAAGTTACAATATACCTCACACACGTGACTGCTTAGCTGCTAATATTAGTTGTTTCAGCTCAATCTGCAAGTTAGCTCACAAATTCAAATGAAAATAAACCCATCTTATTGATTAACAGTGAGACAAACATTACAATTGCTAATTGTATAGGATTAGGGATTTGAACAAACCACAACCCTGAATGAGAACTCAATTCATGTGGCTTGCTAAGAAGAGGTGTGCAGTTATTAAGTGATCAGACTAATGATTGTGGCCAAACAAAAGTTAGAAGAGGGCAAAAAAGACTTTACATTAGAGATTAGAGAGACTTGAGGGGGATACCTAAAAGGGAGGACATCATAAAATAACACTTGGTTGGACTTTTTGACTTGGGCCGTATGTAATCACTCAAAACACCCGAGCAACCATCCAGCAATGGCCAAGCAGCCATTAATAAAACAAAAAAATGCATCTTGTTTACCTGAAAGGTTACTGGTACAGTACATCAAATATTATGAAGAAAAAGGACATTTAAAAAAGTCAGGGTCACATTTTATTTTAAGGTCCAGTTCTTACTATTAACTAACTACTAATTATGACTTTTGCCTCAGTAAATTCTTAATTGCTGTGTATTAATAATAAGGTAGTTGTTAAGTTTAGGTATTGGTATGATTAAGGATGTAGAATATGTTCATGCAGAATATGTGCTTTATAAGTGCTAATAAACAGCCAATATGCTAGTAATATGCATGCTAATAAGCAACTAGTTAATAGTGAGAATTGGTCCCTATACTAAAGTGTTACCAAAGTCAGTATTCATTTAACACTTTTGGTTAAGTGACCATTGTCAATAATTTAGAAGCAGAGTGTAGTGTAGCCTATGCAACTGGGGCCATGAGTAAATTTTTGTAATAGTATTAATAATTTGTCTCTTTTTTCTGCTCTTCTTCTTTTCAGGTTATTTGTTTGCAGTAGATATTTTCTCTGTCTTCATATTGACCATTTTATGAATAATTCCACCAATTTCCAGTTTATTTTTTCAGTCCTCTGCCTGAAAAAAATAAATAAATAAAAAAAATAAGTTCATGTCTCTTTAAAGTTCACCTTTCCCAAAAGTCTGTTCTGATTGGTCAGCTGCTTAGACCATGAGCTAGAAATGTAACGCCCTAACCATAATTGCGCTCATTCAGCTGGCAAGGCTTCATGTGTTGCAAACTCCACTACTTTTAGTACTGGGCTACTTTAACACTATTGCCACGGGTTGAAGCGACCTCAAAAACGTGATATTTAGCCCCTGGATGCGAATTGTGCCAGGGGAACCCCGCCAAAAACGTGTATTTTACCCCCCGGAACGCGATTTTTTACCGGGGGACCCCCCTCGAAGCGCGATTGGGCTGGTTTTGAGTGGCAATTGGGCAGGTTTTGTTGCCAAAACCTGGCAACCCTGTCAGTATTATATCCGATAGCATCTGTATTAGAAGTCTATACGACGTTTCTTTGCCCTCGCAGCAAGAAAAAACAGCGAAATTCATTTACCCAGCTGTTGCCGATGAAGAAAAGTTGTAGAAAATACAGTTTGGCTTTGAAAACTGGTAGTGTGTAGGATTTTTCCCTCATGAAGTTATTTAAAAACCTCTCATAATGCTGCACAGCAACACCACAACATTCTCCTTTTCTATAGAAAATGTAAAACTCTCTAGTATCTTCTTTTGCTCTTCCCAAGGACTGCATACAGCTGTGCAGGTCTGATTTGACAGATGAAACCCCCGTCTACCCTGGAGAAAGCCATTTGCAGCCTCCCTCTGAGCTGGAGCAAACTGAGGTCCTCGCACCCATGTCCCCAGCTGCCCTCGCTCCTGCTGAGCAAACAGACCCCGAGTCCAGCCCTCGGCACGAGCACAAGCGCTCCTACTCCATGGAGCATTTCCGCTGGGGAAAGCCAGTGGGTCGCAAGCGCCGGCCTATCAAGGTGTACACAAACGGTGTGGAGGAGGAATCTGCCGAGACTCTCCCAGCCGAGATGAGGCGTGAGCTGACCGCCAACGAGCTCGACTATCCTCAAGAGGAGAGCGCTTTAAACCAGCAGGATAAGAAGGACGGCTCGTACAAAATGAGCCATTTCCGCTGGAGTAGCCCGCCTGCTAGTAAGCGCTACGGAGGCTTCATGAAGTCCTGGGACGAGCGCAGTCAGAAACCCCTTCTCACACTCTTCAAAAATGTCATAAACAAAGAGCACCAGAAGAAGGACCAGTGAGGGGGTTTTAGTGGAATGAGTGGATAGGGGATTGTTTTTAATATACTTTCTTCCCAGCAAACTTATCATGCATAGTCAACAAAAAGAGGGTGGGTGGTGTGACCAGTAGCACTTAATTCTTGACGCTTATTCACATTGTATTCAACAATAAATTCTGAATTCTGTACATAGAAATGCTGTGGTGATTAAATACTGATTTAGAGGCTAAAGAAACATTTTAATTATTTATTGAAATGTATTATACTGTAAATTTTGAAAATGTGACATGATTGTTTCAAGCAGAAAAGAACAAAACGGTTCATTTCTGAGAAACAAGCACACATCAGAATCATTCAGACGTATGTGCAGTTGCCAATAAAGCTATAAACACAGGTCAGACTTTGAATTCATAAAATTAGTCTTTAATTGATATCCTTATTATTCACACCACATATGTACATCACTTAATGATTTCATGTAGGCAAACATTCACAGAACACAGTTCTGAAGTCTCATCCTTTTACAGTGACAGTATCTAAACATACAACAAGAACCAAGTTGACTAATTACAGTCCACAGTGCTTTAATGATCTCACTTAAATGAAAAATGGTAAAAGCACAGACAAAACACCCAGTGCATGCAGCAGCTGACAAGGAAAGACTAAACTCTGATATTTCATACATGCAAAATCACCTCACATGTAAGCAGTCTAAAATATTCCATCATAGCCACATTGACAGAGAAGATAAAACCCACTTGTTTTTCAAGGTATCACCAAAGATAAATACAAAATAAAATACCACAACATGACAAATTACTTTCTGAACTAAAAAAACAACATAATGAAAGCCCATGTGGTTTTATGACAGAAAAACATGGTAAACGTCCATGTTTTTATGTGGAACCGGAACAATATGTCATGACAACAGATAATACACCATATCATTTTAGACAAGAACACATCAAGATGAAATTTCACACAACATGAAGTATATTGTCCAGTATACACCACATTTACACAGTGAGCTGAGCTTTAAAGTGCTGCGTTTAAATCCAAGACAACAAAATCTTGATGTAAACCTGAAATTATTTACAAATTTAAGTAAAATAAAGGACTGTACAAGTGAAAAATGAAACACAAATATTGTCAAAAAAGATATATAATTGATCCCTTTAGACCAAGGGTGGGGAACGTTGATCCTGGAAGGCCACTCTCCTGCAGAGTTTAGCTCCAACCCTGAAAAACCCTGGAAAAAAAAATACCTAACTGCATCCTGAAGACCTTGATTAGCTGGTTCAGGTGTGTTTGATTAGGGTTGGAGCTAAACTGTGCAGGGACACCAGCCCTCCAGGATCAACGTTCTCCACCCCTGCTTTAGACCCTAAGTAGGGGTCTGTAAAGGTGTGGTCACATTTGGGCCTAGATTTAACTGCAAAATTCTGCAGTTATGTGATCGAGAATTTCCCATGAGGTGGCATGCGTTGACCAACAGAAAGCTGCTTAGTTTGAAAGTGAATATAGCAAAATACAGTAATTTCAACAGGAATACAATCAATCTGGAATTTCACATCAGGGCAAAAGATTTCCCCAAGCATATTTCACAGTGGTCAAGCAAATTCACAGAAAGCTGCTTGGTCTGAAAGTGATTTCTGTGTGCACTGTGCTTTATACATCGTGACACCATTGACAGTAGACAATGGACCTTTTTTGCACGTGAAATTTTGCTAGTTTCATTAAGGATAACATTCCAGTTCACTCTGGTTCATAAAAAAACAATTTCTGAAATTTAACAAATATTACGTAATCAATAAGAGTATAATGAATAATGATACAGGTCTGACTTTACTATGTGAATGTAACAGATTCACTTTCTTCAACACAGCATCAAGCCATCAGTTCTGACTGGAATACTGCATTGAGTTGAACTAGATACTTAGCATTTGCTGTATTTTTTTCCTCAGCTTCTACCCTAGAGTTTTTATTTTTAAATTCAATAATTATTGCTTTAAATACAACTGTTATTGCAGCATGTAGAGACGGTTTAAACATGCAAACAAAGCTTGTATTTAGCTAAACTGTCCATACTCACACATTGAAAAAAAGTTTTTGGAAACACATCTGGGACATTCTTGGACAAATGTTCTTAACTTAAGGTACAAAATTTAAGGCAGCTTTACTCTTTAGTTGTACAAGAAAACCAATCACTTGCTCTGAACAACAGACTGTACACACTTACACAGTAACCTAAACATGAAAACCTCATTCTGCTCTCTACGCTATCAGACAAGATACGATCATTTGTCGATAAATTCTGTCCTTGTTCATCTAGACTAAGTGCATATTTAACCAACATATGGTAAATTCTCTTGGTTTGTTTGTCTTTGTTGGCATAAATAGACTTCAGGATAAAGTACAGCCGTAATCCCTCATCTAAAGTCTGATATTACACTAGAGAACACAGAGAGTTACACCTGGACATTGAGAAGGAGTGATAATAGTGAGATGAAAACAGCTGTATGTGGTGACTAGGGCTCCTGGGTCTCTCAGTACACACAGAGGTCTGGAAACTCCATTTCATAGACTGGTACGGAGCGGCTCCGGCCGTGACCATTCCCGACAGAGCCAGACGGACTTGGTGGAGGCCTATCCAACACAGAGAGAGAAAGAGAGATGGAACAAGTGTCAATCACATGAGACAGACAATACAGCCTTTTTCCACTGTAGTGGTTTCCTACTCTATGTATTTTTATATGGTTGTTACATAATGTACTTACAAACAAACAAAAATGTTACAGAAAACAGTTTTATATTATGTACCTGATTGTGATTTCGAAGATTTGGTTGAGTTTACTCTGCAACAGGGAAGCCTAGAGAGAAACAGTACAGGCGGAGAGTTCATGCACAATATAAAAAGAAAGGAACAGATGTAGGTGCTGAACAGAAGAGCTGTGTTTGTGCTTTCTGATGATAAAATTAGAGTATGTACGCTTGCTAGGCATTGGACTCACCCTGGCCCCGCAGTGGGCTGCTATCTCCTCAAACGGGGCGGTCTGAAACCTTTCTACCACCTGCCTTCTGCGCTCTCTCTCCAGCTCCTCCACATTCACGCTGTCTACTGAACAAACACACAAACACAAATGTGATTCTGTGCTAACTGACAAAATCCAGCATAGAAAATGTCTAAAACTCTGTCAAATTATTAATTTAAGTTCAATTTATGGATATTACTACTAATAAGTTTTTGTACCATGCCAGTCATTTGTGATTACTGAATAAGGATGATTTAAAATCATATTTTAATCAGAGCAACAGTTCTGCAGCAGTACTATAATATAAATGTAATATAAATAATAATATTAAATAATATAATATAAAAAAATGACTTCGAAATGACACTAATGTAAGTTTGGGGTTGGTAAGATTTTTTTTTTTAATGTTTTAAAATGTTTTTACAAAGTCAATCATTTATTTGATCAAAATACAGTGACAACTGCAATATTGTGGAATGTAATATTTCAATTTAAAATAACTGCTTTGAATTTTAATATATTTAATTGTTTTTAACTTTAAAAAGTTATTTTTGTGATGGCAAAGCTAATTTTTCAGCAGCCATTGCTTCAGTCTTTAGTGTCACATGACCCTTCCAAAATCATTCTCATATGCTGACTTCCTGCTTAAGAAACAGTTCTTCTTATTATCAGTGTTGAAAACAGTTGTGCTGCCTAATAGTTTTTTAGAATATTTTTTAGGATTCTTTGATGAATACATAGTAAAGATTTTGTGTAAAAACTAGTGCTGTCAAATTGATTAATTGCGATTAATCGCATCCAAAATAAAAGTTTGTGTAATATATGTGTGTGTACTGTGTATATTAAATATACATATACATGTATACATATAAATATACACAGTACACACACATACTTTTATTTTGGATGCGATTAATTGCAATTAATCAATTTGACAGCACTAGTAACAACGTAACTTTTGATCAATTTAATGCGTCCTTGCTGAATAAAAGTATTATTCACTTAAAAAATATCTTACCACAAACTTTTGAATGGTAGTGTGTATACAATGTTAATGCAAGTAAACTCTCAAATCATGCAAGACTTACCAATGGCTTGTTTAAGAGTTTCAAATGTTATCTTCTCTGCTGTGGATCTCTGTAAAGACACCGAACATAGGTTAAAAAAATACACACACACACACACACACACACACACACACTCAGCAGTGTAATGAAGATGAGGATGTGTTACCTGCTCTTTCTCTGGACTGTTTCTAGACTCCATCTCTAACTGCAGGGAGACGGTGTCTCCAATACTCTTCCTCTTAGACAGTCTGTCTTCATCTGCGTTAGTTACAAAAATAATACTTTACTGTACTGTTTTTGAGAATTGCAGAAAAAAGCTCAGCTGTACTATAACATTTAAACGTAAAATGCTCTCACTGTATGTGTCTCATGATGACACACTGTATCAAGAAAGGCAAAAATATGACAGAACATCCTGTTTCAGTGTATTTAAAGCTCAGACTGAGGGTCAGACCTGTGATCTGTGGGATGTATGGAGTGGCCAGTCTCTCTGTGTTATATCCGCTGCCGCCCAGCATCTCTGCTATCTTAGCCTGCACAAACAGCACCTCTCCCTCCACCTTCTCCAGCTTCTCTGGGATCCTGAAAGAGAAAGAGGCTAAAGCTATTCTTCAGCTTTATATGGGTGCGATTTTCTGAGGTAGTAGAAACCAGATGGATAAGAGATCTCTGAATGTTTTGTAGGTTTAATGCCTTTAATAACCATTTGCTCAGCACATCACAGCTGAAAATGTCCCCAGGATGATCTTACAATGAACTGAAAGACACTGAACTGAGTAAAAACTGTACAGTATGTTCTCTACCCAGTACATACATTTGTAAGAACTGTTTCTGTTTGTTTGTTAGTGTGAACAATGGCATAAAAGCTGTGTCTCTCTTAATGGTGAGAAGAACATTATGATGCTCTGAACAGCCTATAGAAGTGTTGCTTACTTTGAGCTCTCAACAAGAACATCCTCTGGCAGCAGGAAAGGAACAAGTTTCTTTCTTGACTCAATCACCTGCGGGAAAAACAGACAGATAGCTAGATCTATAGATACAGTAGACCAGGGCAACCTATGGCACGCGTGCCAACATTGGCATGCAGAGAGATAATCACTGGCACGCGAGTAATAGGGAAAATGACGTACATTTTGAGGTAATCATTCTTCATAGTTACACAACCTGTTAGGAGCTATAAATACTAAGATTTAACTTGCGCTGGTCTACAGATGCGTATGGCTCCGGTAAATCATTCACGAAACTGTTGCGCTATGAGGTGCTTTAGATCAGCAGTCTAACAGTGCTCGTCAATGTCAAACTAATTGAGATGGCCAAATAAATCAAAGTAGGCAGGGTTTACTGTTCACAGAAGCAGAGTGTGGAGTTCAGTGCAAAGCGTCAGTTTCATGTTTAATGAGAGCGAGGTAAGATTGAAGTTGTAAATCATTTAATATTAGTCAACTGTTTTAAGATAGAAATGTTAAATGGCCGACAGCTATATTCAGTTACTCGAGCTACTCAACTTTTTTCCTCAAATATGTCCATTTTGAGAGAGATAGGCAGAGAGAGAAAGAGAAATTAAATTTGTATGTGTGAATTACCTGTCTGTGTCTCTCTTTACAAACAATGAAGCTGATATAATGTAGCGATTCAGTATCGATTAAAAGTCATGGAACAGTGTTGACAACAATTTTCTGAGCTCCTGAATGTTTCTGTGCGCGCAGCACGATCTCCAATCTCTGTGTGCGAGTGATGTGTCGTGTGTGTGTGTGTGTGTGTGTGTGCGTCAATTAATTCAGCGAATTGATATAGAACATTCATCAAACTGAACTTTTTGATGCACAATTGGCCTTGTCACACACACATACACATAAATTAAAATAAAGAAACATTTGAAAAGTTTGGAAAAAAAACAATTTATAGATAGACAGATAGATAGGTAGATACATAGATAGATAGATAGATAGATAGATAGATAGATAGATAAACAGACAGACAAACAGATAGATAGATAGATAGATAGGCAAACATAGACAGACAGACAGACAGATAGATAGATAGGCAGACATAGACAGGCAGACATAGACAGACAGACAGACAGACAGACAGACAGACAGACAGATAGATAGATAGATAGATAGATAGATAGATAGATAGACAGACAGACATAGACAGACAGATAGATAGGCAGACATAGACAGACAGACAGACAGATAGATAGGCAGACATAGACAGACAGACAGACAGACAGACAGATAGATAGATAGATAGATAGATAGATAGATAGATAGACAGACAGACATAGACAGACAGACAGATAGATAGGCAGACATAGACAGACAGACAGACAGACAGACAGACAGATAGATAGATAGATAGATAGATAGATAGATAGGCAGACATAGACAGACAGACAGACAGACAGATAGATAGATAGATAGATAGATAGGCAGACAGACATAGACAGACAGACAGACAGACAGACAGATAGATAGATAGATAGATAGATAGATAGGCAGACAGACATAGACAGACAGACAGACAGATAGATAGATAGATAGATAGATAGGCAGACAGACAGACAGACAGATAGATAGATAGCTCTCACCTCATGGACGTGTTGGCAGAAGGTGGGCACAGTGGTCAGCTGACTGATGAGGTTCAGGTACGCAGCTGACAGAGCGTGGATGGCACAGCGGGTATATACAGGAAGAGCCTCTTCAGTCAAGGTAAGGTCCTGAGGAAGAGGACACATCAGTGGAAATGAAAAAAGGCTGACAATTATTGTTATTGTACTGTTATTGTACTCATAGCCACTTTTATGACTTGTCTGTAAGACACATACTTGAGCATAATGTAAAGAGATGCTGAAGTATAAGTCGACTTGTGTTAGCTTTTAAAATTTATATTAATAGACATATATCATTACGCTGACCCTATGTGTCCACTGGCATATTTATTCACCCCCACAGTCATGTACATATCACAGATGTGAGAGAAATACCTGTAATGCCAAAGCCAGTCGGATCAGGTCAACCACCACCTCCTCATTCGCCAGTTCTACACATATCAACCCCAGCAGTGTATAAAGAGACTCAAAGTGCCGCTGGATGCTGCTCTCCTCTTTGCAGGCCAGGTAAATGTGGCGGTACAGCCTCTGGCTGTGTTTCTTCATGAACAGGTTATCCTGCCTTGAGCACTTGTCTACTTTCAACTTCAGTACTGAGATATCTGAGATAATTCTGTAGAAAACAATAGAAAAATGCACTGTCAAATTTTTGTCAGGTAACTCTCAAGGACCTACTGTAGCAAAATACTTTGTGCAGCTAAATAATATCAGTAACACTTTAGTATAGGGACCAATTCTTACTATTAACTAGTTGCTTATTAGCATGCCCATTATTAACATATTGGCTGTTTACTAGTAATTATAAAGCACATATACTGCATGACCATATTCTACATCCCTAATCCTACCCAATACCTAAACTTAACAACTACCTTACTAACTATTAATAAGCAGCCAATTAGGAGTTTATTGAGGCAAAAGTCATAGTTAATGGTTTGTTAATGGTGAGATTTGGACCTTAAAATAAAGTGTGACCATAATATAAATTCTTAAAACATATATAAAAACAATTCATACTGTGAAATATATAATAGCAAGAAATACATTTTTAACAATTGAGGTTTCAAAATTTTTAATGTTACTTTGCATTTCTTTGTAATTGTGAAATTTATTATGAATTTCTGAGTGAAAATTGTTTCTACACCATTTTTTTTTCAGTGTAACCTTAAAATTTGTTTAATATGGTAACATAATTTATTCAGTCAATTTTTTTTTATTATGACTAAATTAACCCACCAAAAACAGTATAACAAAAAAGTATATTATTTTGTATCAATATTTTTTTTATAAAAAAATATTAATATTTTGTAAGGGTCAAAATTA
Source organism: Tor tambroides (assembly GCA_021397915.2). Lineage (NCBI taxonomy): Eukaryota > Metazoa > Chordata > Actinopteri > Cypriniformes > Cyprinidae > Tor > Tor tambroides. The sequence continues at coordinate 17,100 of JAFVLL020008662.1, forward strand.
GGTATTTAGTTATTTAATTAATCATGCATGGTTACATATCCTTAAAGCTTAAAATAATTTTGAGAGGCACTACACTACAACAACAAAATGTTCTTTCTATATTTCACAGCATGAATCATTTATTAAAAGGTAAATTGTAAAGTTTTCTCAAGTGTGTCAGTGCACCCCAACCTGACAGGGGAGAATTTGTGCCGGTTGTCATGGCGATCAATGATGCTGATGAGGATGTCAAGAACGAGTAGACGTATCTCTGCGTCCTCCATCAGAGTGAAGGACAAGAGCGGGTCCAGGAATGAGGTGGGAAGTGCTGTCAAAATGTTTGTAGACTGGAATCCTGCTGTTACCTAAAGGAGAAACGGAGATAGACTGACATTTAAAGGCACACAAGACCATCAGATGGTTTAGCCTGCGTCAGCAACTGTGGATATCATGAAACAGCAAGGGGGAGTAAATGGTCTCAACATGGCACAGCATGAGATTATGACTGACACAAACCAGCTCACCTGCAGCAGAGACTTTAGCAGCATAATCTGGATCATCCTACTGCCCTCAACCCTGAAACCAGAAACAGAACTTATTGACAAAATACAATATTCTTGCTACGCTAGCATTTATGTTGTTCCTCAGTAAACATGTCTAATTGATAAAGTCTAGGTTGTAACCCTATCTCACCCGGTGTTGGCCGACCCCAGAGCCGGATACATGCCTGGCACAGGGATTTTACCGATGATGAACAGCATGACTTCTGAGCGCTGGTAGGTGGGCAGTGTGTTTGCAAATGAGCCTTAAAACAACGAAAGATAAGTGAGGGATCATGCATAGTCAGTTGGTAAATCTATCTATCTATCTATTTATCTGTCTATCTATCTATCTATCTATCTATCCAAAAGACTTAAATACTGAGATAAAATTCTGTTATAATTTGAAGAATGAATATGTGGGTTGATATGAAACACAGCTATGTAGGAAATCAGTTGCCTGAGCCAAGCCAATTATACAGTTTAGCCACAGTCATTTTACAAAAATATTTGACTGCCACGACTGCTAGATTTACTCACAAATAGTCATTGTTCACCCACCAATAGTTTTGATGACCGAATCTTGGAGTTGTCTCTCCTCGTGTACTTTAATGACCTTGGAGCCCATGTTTGCAAAAGAGTCGTAGGATCCTGTAAGCTCGTAGTCCACGCTGAGTCTGAGCTGCTTCAGTAGAGTATTAAACACTTCCAGTACTGTGGGCCCTGTGAAGAGGTACAGCACAGAGCCAAAACTAAATTAAAGGGATAGTTCACCCAAAAATGAAAATTATTTCATTAATTACTCACCCGTAAGACCTTCGTTCATCTTCAGAACACAAATTAAGATTTTTTTGATGAAATCAGAGAGCTTTCTGACCCAGCATAGACAGCAATGCAACTGACACGTTCAAGGTGCAGAAAGGTAGTAAGGACATCATTAAAATAGTCCATGTGACATCAGTGGTTCAACCTTAATTTTATGAAGCTACGACTTGTTTACAAGCAGAGGAATGCACACACATGCGTTGTGGTGCTGTAGTGAATGTGCCTCAAAAACTGACACGGAAGAGAAGAAATTGTTGAATAAAGTCATTATTTTTGTTTTCTTTGCACACAAAAAGTATTCTCGTAGCTTCATAAAATTACAGTTGAACTGCTGATGTCACATGGACTATTTTAACAATGTCCTTACTACCTTTCTGGGCCTTGAACATTGTAGTTGCTTTGCTGTCTATGGAGGGTTAGAAAGCTCTTGGATTTCATCAAAAATATCTTAATTTGTGTTCCGAAGATGAGCGAAGGTCTTACGGGTTTGGAACAACATGAGGGTGAGTAATTAATGACAGAATTTTCATTTTTGGGTGAACTATCCCTTCAAAGAACATTGTTTATGCGTATGATTTCTACTGTATAAAATCTAATTATTTGTCAAACATAAACACTGATACATATGAAGTAAGCAGTGTGTATATCACTTTTCATTTAAAAGAAAAAAGTAATAAAAAACAAAAATGGACAAGTGTTTTCAGAAAGAAATCCTATACAGTGCTTGTCTAATGAGATGGTTTTATGGCTCGTTTCCACCGAGCAGTACGGGTCAGTACAGTACAATACGGTACGATTCGGGACGGAACAACCTGATCCAGCTTGCGTTTCCACTGCCAGCAGTACCCTACTTGACAGGCATGGTGTATGCCGGAAAGTAGCAATCGACAATAAAGCGCAACAAGCACAACTCTGCCTCTCTTTGTTAAATGTCAGTTTTAATGAACAATAATAGCCATTATAAAAGTATATGTACAAAGTATAAGAGGCTTATATAAGAGGAAATAAAGACAAAAACAAACAATTCAGTCAAACGTATGCTACAAAGTCAGCGCTGTACTACGGTAAAGTTCAAAATAAATATATAAAATTAAACATAACTTTTGTGCTCAGCCAAAACGATATGACTTTTGGTACCCTTTGCTGTGCTAGGTACCCCAATGGAAGAGTACCAAAAAAGTGGTACGGTACAGTTCGCTATTTTGGTACCATTCACAACTTCTGACAATGGAAACGGAAATAATTGCGTACAGTACCATACCGTACTGTACTGAACCGTACCGCTCAGTGGAAACGAGCCAATAGTGCTCCCTCTAGTGTTCTGCAGACGGTTTGGTACCTATGGATCCACTGGCCTCTATGACAGCTGCCTCTGAGATCACCTCCACTATCCCAGCACGCACTCGGGCTGAATTCTTACTGTTGGCATCCAAGTGGCCCAGCAGCTGCTGAATCACCAGATGTGAATGTTGGGACTGAGAAAGATTAACACAGATGTGAAAATACCAAATTTTCATAATTTTTTTTATATTAAAAACAAGGAAATGTTATGATTTAAAATCAATAAGAAATATAATACATTTTGAGATTTTTAACTTTAATTGTTGGGCTGATAAGATAGTGTAGAAAATATGCATCAAATATGAATGATGCAAAAATCCCCAAACACCGCATAATTATTTAGTAGCAAAAGTGTGTCTTGCAATATATTTTGTTTGTATCTACCTGAATGGAGTACATAATGATTTTGAAACAGCGCACTGCAAATGTTTTGCTCTCCCAGAGTGAATGGTTATCAAGGTGCCTGGAAATATACAAGTGAATTAATGATTAGCTTCAGCAAACAGAACTAGAGCAGGAAACAGCAGACAAAGTAGGTAAAAAAAAAAATACACCGGCGAAACAGATACTACAGTTATACTGTGTAGATGTTTTAGGTTAACAGTGAAGACAAGTTGTTTATTTTGCTCTTTATTCCCTTTCCATTGCTACATTTCTATACTGTCCCTAGTGAAAAATAAATATGCTAAAATGTATTTTAAATACATTTATTTCATGCTAAGTATAATACAAATATATTTACATATTTATGTACTTAATAAAAATACCCTGCAATTGTACTTTTAGTATACTAAACTGGTATTCTTCAAGTCTGCTAAACTGGAACAACAAATTTTGTGCTTAATGCACTTTAATTGTGCGGAAGTAGTGCTGAAGTCCAACTAAAAATATACTGAAGTATATCTGATTGTGCTAATGAACTATTGCAAGTATACTTGAAGTACACTTTAAATATTGTGCATTTAAAGACCAATATTATTCAAAGATCACGCAACCCTCACCAACAGTGACATTAAAACACATTTTAGGCTTAATATTAAGAAATGTGCACTGTGCACAAGTAGTACTCTAAATAAAGTTGTATGTAACAATAATAGATATGTAACAGTAATACAGTGAAAAATTATTAGAATTTAAAATCTTTTTCATTTCTTTAAAAAATCTCCAAAATTTTAAATGGTAGTGTATGTGCATTGTTTTGCAAGAATTATAATTAGTAGTCCAGTCAATTAGTAACAGCTGCATGATTAAAGTCACCACAGTCCTGAATTCATATTGCCCTTTATTCACTGAAATAAAATAAATAATGGCATTAAAAAACAACAACAATACTTTTCTCATATAAACGCTAAACTATTTGTATCAAACGAACTGAAAACAAAACAAATGCGTTTCTGTGCTGCCCTCTTGTGTTTGATGAGGGTAATGCATAAACACTCACATGAGCACAGGTTTCACAGCATTCTTGATGTTGCCGTAGGCCGCTCGTCCTAGAAGCTCTCGAAAGCATCTCTCTGTCAGCTCCACTGGACTCTCCTTCTCCTTCTCTGTCTCTGGGGAAGGAGACCTATCGATAGGAATCAAAAATAGAAAACAAACATTAACCAGGACTGAATCAATAGGCCGATTCTTGTTGGCAGCATCGTTACTTGTGGTCAGTTATTTCCCCAGAGGTGAAGATGTGAAGAGTTTTATGGTTCTGAGTTCATTGCACGGTTCAATTCAGATTTCATGGTCTGCCTCTGCCCCTCAGGGCTTTGAGTTTATTAGGTTTAGAGCCAGTACAGCAGCTTCTAGAATAAATGACTTTCTTATTACACTTGAGTCTGACACCTCAGTTGTAGTCAGTATACTGTTATATCGCACAGTTTTCATTAGCATTCGATTAGGAGTTCATTAGCTTAATCACACAGACTGGCTATTAGCAAGACACTGTTTCTCTGAAGGAAAATTCACACTTCCATTAGACTAAAAGTGTGTCTCTTCATGTGTGATTGTGTGTGTATACGAGCATGTAAGTGTGTTTCAGACCTCTCTATGCCTTCTTCCTGTTGGAGGTTGAACAAGAGAGATGGCACGATTTTGTCCATGTGTTGAGGGTCCCAAATATTTGCCTGCAGTTCATCATTAACAGTTTTCCTCACCACCCCCTGAAGTCCCCTGATTCCTGCCATACGAATCCTTACAAACACAACCCAAACAGACTTAAGTCACATTTATGAGACATGTGGATTTATATATATATATATATATATATATATATATATAATGTGCACTGCATGGTGCATTCACCCCCTGATGCATGAATTATTAAATCACAAAGGAAATTTGTGATTTACGGATTTTTGTTTTTGAATTGCATATATAATTTCCATCCATTTTGATTATACAGTTTTAACATAAACTAATAAGCTTAATGTGATGCATATTTGTCAGTAAAGCATAAATGAAATGGTTAAGAAACAAGTAAGATTTCTGCCCTCAAAAAATCAAGGCAAAATTTATTATTAACTACATGCATCTTATTTTACTTAAATATAGTTTCAAAATGCATTTATTCAAATAGTTTATAATCAGCATAAATGTGTTAATTGTGAAAACAATTACATTTATTTAGTTTAAAAGAGTGAACATTATTAAAATATGACTAGCAGTGGAGAAAGTAATATTCAATTAATTCAAATGTATGAGATTAAAACAAATAGGATGTTTTGATGATAAATATATACACCTGGTTGTTGTGTATTTAAAACATTCAATTTATTATTAGTATTATTACAGAAATATTACCTGTTTCATTTACTTTATGTACACCTGACAAATATGCATAAGATTATCTGGTAACACTATAATATAGGGACCAGTTCTCACTATTAACTAGATGCTTATTAGCATGCGTATTACTAGCATATTGGCTGTTTATTAACACATATTCTGCATGACCATATTCTACATCCTTAATCCTACCCAATACTGAAACCTAACAACTGCCTTAATAAGCAGTAAATTAGGAGTTTATTGAGGCAAAAGTCAATGGACTTTAAAATAAAGTGTGACCGATTATGGAGAAACTAGAGTTTCAGTATTCATAATTATGGATGTAAAAATCTTCCCCTGTTTGAAATACTGGAAAGAGATGCTCACTTTGTGCGAATATCTGGATCCTCATAACTGGAATGGCACATCTCACTGAAGCGTGACACAAAGAAATCGTAGCTACGATGGTATGATGGTGTGTCCTCCTCTATGTTCGCAAACTTCACAAACTTGAAGAAAAAGAGCAGAAAATTATAGTTTGATCACACTTTATGTTGGGTACTTAACTACTATGTTTACTGTGAAACTACATGTTCTGGAACATTCCTATATTTACTGCTAATGAGTTTGAGGTATGGTTATGTAGCTAAGGGTGTAACTACAAATGTTAATTAAATGCAAGTACTTTAAATGTAATTACAATGCACCAACATGTATGTGCATAATAATTTTTGTTTGTTTCTTTTACATTGTATCACATCCTCTATAGACTACAGTGAGTTGAATGCCTCATAATACAACATCCTGTCTTGTAAGGCAGTGGTTCTCCACTGGTGGGTTGTGATCCAAAAAATGGCTGGCAGGGGGGACAAAATGATGCTTAAATGCAAAAAAATAAAATGCGACTGTCTAAATGCGAAGAGAAAAATTCCCATTTTGTCAAAGACTGCACATCCAATCAAACTCTGTAAATTCACCCGTTACTTAATAGAATCTAATCAGGCAGATCCAACATGGACAGGCTGTGCGACATGCCTTTGTGTTCAAAAACCACGAAAAAAAATTACTGAAAATATGACACGGCTTCGTTAAATAAATGGTTTTGTTTGGTGAATTACCGGCTGCCAAGAATAATGAAACCATTGAAATTCAAGGGGCATTTAGAAGCCAAACAACTAATACTGCAGAAGCTTGATTATGCAAATTTGCATATTGATGGGCCTATGCTGTTCAATGTTTCAAAATATTTTTTGATACTGTGTTGAGTCAGCCCTTGATGCCCAGTGTAATCCTGAAGCAAAAGCAGTTGAGAACCACCGCTGTAAGGTATGCTAATCTGTACTTATGTGGTTAATGTACATTACAGTACAACAGATTAGGATCTTCCTGATTAGGATATCTGAAGATTTGAGATTAGCAGCGGTTATCCAGTGTGCTACTACTGACCGCATTGAGTACCTCACCAACACAAAACCTACAGAGTATCATCACGCTGTTAAACTCAGATGAAAACTAAACATGTGCACAGATTTCAACATTTGTGGGCAACACGCTTTAAGCCCTGCCCCATCTGGCCTCTCTCTGTGAAAGTAATCTCTTTTTAATCTTTAAGCCCTTATATTTCAGAAGCATCAGATGTGAGCGGTTATGAAGTTGAGAACTCTCTATATTCCCATAAGCATGTGAGTTGGGTTGGTGGAAAGCTTTCAGGGACCATGTTGAGGTTTCACATTACTATACAGACGATAAATTCATCTTTGTTTTGAAAGCTTGTCATGCAAAATGAGATAACATTAGCTGGAGTGAATGAAGAGGGCCTGTGTATTTCAGGTAAATGGGAAGGTCTGACATGAAGTAATGGAGTAAGTGCAATATTTAATACAGAACTAATAAAATAAAGTACAGCACATATAAAAATGTTTCTAATAAGCTTAAACATACAATAAATGTAAGAAACAGACAAAATAATGTAATTCTAGTATGAAATACTATTGATAAAATAAAAAAGTGCTGCCTGTGTAGCTGTAGAATCATTTTCTTTATTAGGGAATTTTATATAAATTTTAATATAATTTTTATATCAATTATTTTTTTAATTAGAGCTTTAAATAGCTTTCTACTTTAATGATTACCTTGATTAAATTAGATTTAAGTTTACTTTGGTGGCTTGATTTATAATCTAAATATATATATAGAAAGTTCCAAATAACAGCATTTATTTTAAATAGAAATCTTTTGTAGCAATTTAATGCACCCTTGCTAAGGATAATTTTTATTTTAAGACTAGAGAAAACTGAAAATTCAGCATTGTCATCACAGGAATAAATGACCTTTTAAAATATACTATTCTTTTAAATTGTAATACTGTTTCACAATATTACTATTTTATTTTGAATAAATATACTATTATATTACTATTTTATTTTCACAATATTTTATTTTTAATTCTTAATTTGTAACTGAACCGAACTAGACTGAAAGCAGCGGTATATTTAGGAGATGTGACACTGTGGGGACTGGATTGGAAAGGAGGGCTTTATATTTAATATAGTTTGGATGAGCTTGATTGAAGTGAAGCCAAAATGTTACAGTTCTGCTCTGTGTAATCAAGATGATTGAGTTTATAAAACTTTTAAGCTCTAGTCTGATCCTTCAAGACCACTGCAAGACTGACACCTGAACCCACTGTGTTAATGCAGCAGCCACATCTCCCTCCGTACTGCAGAGATGCCCGACTCAAGTTAGATTTATCAAATGATCATTTCCACATGGCGTTCTAAATCTGTAACTACATCAGTCTGTAAGTGAATTTCACTAGAGAGTAAAGGCAGTAAATTTCACTCACTGAGTTAGTGCCTAAGATCTGTAAATTGGGTTTGTCTGCCTCCAGCATCTTGCGCACCATAGTAAGGAAACTTTCCACAAAAAGGTTTATGCTCTGACAGTGACAGGCCATCAGCAGCTGATCCAATGCCTCCATTGCAATACAAACATACCTGTGAGACACACAAACATGATACTGCCAAGTGATGATCACAGATTATTATAGAGAAACAATCACTGTATTTTCTTCCAGTTTTCATTTATACCCATATCTATGCCGGGCAACGTCTCTGGATAGTCTCTCTGACAGGTAGGCACCGATACGGTCTAGTTTCTCCGGAGCAGACAAGGCGTAAAAAGTAAGCTTCTCCATGTTAGCTTTCACCAAACCGTCCTTTACACAAAAAGACAAGACAGGCAGACAGACAGAGAACAAGAGAACATTGAAAAGAGGCCTATTAGAAATAGACATAAGAAGAAAAATTAACCACCATAATATGTCATTTTAAACTTTCCTCTACCCAAAAAGAATCTTCCATAGATGATTTATCTTTTATTCTGAGTCTAATGCATATCCTCCTAACACAGATTCTTAAGCTTGTCTCATTATTCAGAAGAGAGACAGATTCAAATACTTTTCAGTTTTGTGCTTTAACCTCACATGGTGTAATATGAGACAAAATAATTAAATAATAGCCGTTTATTTGTGAACTGGAAAATTAGTTAATTTATACTTTGCATTAAATTATCAGTGCATTTTTATTTTACTCTTTTAATTTATTTATTATAGTATTATATTCATATATAACACCAATGTTTCTTTATTTGTTTATTTTTTCTGACCAATATTAGAATATTAGATAAACATATTGCAATTCCAACTTATCTGAACATCACTTTTCTAATAAATAACATTTCAAACCTGTAAAAAGGAAATAGTTAAAACAATGGCATACAACTGCACTATCTAATATATGTATATCATTTTTAATTTTAATTTTAAATAAGTTCAGTTAAATAAGTAGTTAATGTAAATAAAGATTATTAACATACATTTTACAAGATCATAATTTCAGTCTTTTTCAGTTTTGTTTTTAATTTATTAATTATATTTTATTATTTATACTTTATTTTATTTAATAATAATGGAAATCGAATGAACCGATTTATACTGGTAAAATATCAGTGCATTAAAACAAAAAATATATATATATATTTTGTTTTTTAACTTAATTTAAATAATTGGCTTTTATTTGTCACTGATGTAAAGCCAAAACATTTTATTTGTTAATTGTGTTTAATTGTATTTCTCAACAATTATTTAATAATAATAATAATAATAATAATAATTAGGTTATTGTATTATTATTATTATTATTATCATTATTAAATAATTGTTGTAATTATTCATCAATGTAGATTAGTCCAGCTCAGTTTCCAGAGAGTTTATCCTGATAAAATGTTTATCGTAAATTCTGAAGCATCTGCCAAATGCATGAACATACTGACAATGAATCATTAGGCAATGTTACTTAAAATTTCATGATTAATTCAATGTGTTACTTGTCATTACTTTGTAATTATTTGTGAAATTTACTAGCAATTTCTGAGTGAAAATTGTTTCAAAATAAATCCTACACCAAACTTTTTTCAAAACGAAAAATGTGTACGTATTAAGAAATTAGCCACAAAAAAAAAACCACACACACACTTTATTTGTTAATTTTAAAATACCTTTTGTAAACTATTTTTCATTTTCTCTCATATTTTCAAAACACCAGTATGAAAATCCCTGAAACAGACAACTTGTCTATTAAATCAGGCAATCAGGTGAGCACACAGCAGATCTGCTCCGCCACAGTGGCTCTAAAACTAATGAAAGTCACCACTGAAAGCCTATGTCTACATCACTGCATTGATCACTGATGACTGATAAACACTAGAAACCCACTGAAGCATCTCTTTCTCTGGCTCAGCTTTTATTTCATCTGACCTTACCTCAGGGTCTTCAGGAAAGATGTTATCCACCAGCCTTTTATAACGGGGTCTCAGGGCCCCACAGCATCCACAAACACCTGAAACAATGGAAGAAAGTGAATTGGAGCGGCAGTAATATAAAAGAAGACCCTAACACAATAACTGAGCACACAAGGACAGAAATAATACACATGGAGTAAAAGGAAGTTTGGAAGGTTATCTCTCCAGACTCCTTTGTTTACCTCATCTCCAGGATGTAGGGCAGTATTGATCAAGAGTCTTTGTAATTATACTCAACGTGAGGTTTATTTATTGCATCGACACATTAAATAAATTAGACCTGTGTGCTGTAATCTAGTAAGTGAGGCCAGTCGATTCAGAGGAAAGGCATTAATCTGTATTTAGGAAACGTCTGCAGCTTGGTGTGCTGGTTAAATGGATTTGAAAAGAATCTGTTGAAAGCATTTAAAATTGTTTTGGTTTTAAACCGGCACTTGAAAGCCTATAAAAGGCTTACACAGACATATAAAAGGACAAAAAAAGGTAAAAAAGGTAAAAAAGGATCATTTATCAATTGTCATTAATTTGACACAAAAGATTTCAGGAGAATAATAATAATTTAATTTTAATTTTAAAATAAGATTGAATATGTTAACATTAGTGACTGCATTAGGTAATATGAACTATCAATGAACAACAGTTTTTTCAGCATTTATTAATATAGTTTAATCAGTGTTATTTTAGTATTATTTATATATTATTACAGTATTTATTGATATTTTGAATTAGCTTTTATTTTTACATTTTCAGTTTACATTTAATTTTTTATTGAAGTTTTAGTAATTTTGTTATGTGTTTTTGTCATTTTTATTTATTATTATTTCTATTTAGTTGATTACAGGAGAATAATAATAATAATTTTATTTTTATTTTAAAAGAAGATTGAACATGTTAACATTAGTTACTGCATTAGGTAAAATGAAATATCAATAACCAACCAAATATTATTATTTCTATTTAGTTTCTATTAAGTTCTATTAATTTTAGCACTTAAACTTATTTATTTCATTTAATTTGCAAGGCAACATTTTTAAGTTTTTCATCTAATTATTTAAATTTTCTTTCAGCTAAATTTCAATGACCGAAAATGATTTTAATAGCTTTAGTTTTCGTTAACATTGGCAACACTGAGATTAATGTTCATAAACTTATTGTAAACTATAGCAGTGTAGCAATACTACATACTCCATCTATCCATTTTAAACAACTTTGTTTTTGTATAATTATGTGTTTTTAATGAGTTCATATTAACTGATGTTATTAATGAATATGTTATTATATGAATATGTAATATATGCTCTTTTAAGAATGAATTTGTTCAGGGCTATTTAAGCAACCGGCAGGAAGGTATAAGGTGATTAAAACTGTGAAAACTGACCAGTCACTACATCTAAAATACACACTTTTCCTTAAACATTCATAGAATTCTTAACCTAAAATACTGATGCTGAATAAAAACAGTTCAAATCCATGTTGCTTGTCAACTACCCAATTAAAACTCCACAAACATGGTTTTTCAGACACACACAAACCCCCTTCTGGGTGGATGAGTCAGAGGCAGCACCTTGGCAGGACCCCTGGGAAGGACAAGGCTGTTTACACCATTACCATAGTGAAAGCGCTTCGTCATGGAGGAAAGTAAACAAACCAGAGCAGGTGGAGCGATCAGACAGCAGCGCTCAACCACCCACACAAAACTGACACAGGATTTTCATTCTAGTCAACAAAGATTATATCACACAATATATGACCAATACGAGCAAAATAGAAGTATATGATAGAGCAGACAGATATTAAACTACCTATCAGTCTACAAAACTCACTCAACTTTGTTTTTCAAATGCAACACAAGGTCAACGTAGGTTTATTGACTCAGGCCTGCTGTCCGACTAGCTACTGTCAAGCTGCCGTTTACCGAGATGGTGACTGGATGGATGGGAGAGGAGCTGGAGTGTGAGTCACACATTGGCCCACCTGCTAGTGTTTTGACACATCAGCGTGACACCTCTACGCCTAAAGCAACTGAAGCAGAAGCGAAAGAAAAAACCCCTGACAGTCGACACTGAATATTTCCACCCACACACTCAAGACTGCAGTGAATCCTCTCACGCTCTCCCCATTTCTCACTCCCAGAGTGATTCTGCAGTCAAAAAAGATGGTCATTAATGACTGCAATGTGTAATCACTTAAAAATGACACAACAAACAAACAAACAACCACAGACTGCTGTGCATTTTAATTGACGTGGTTTTACTGTCGAGTTGTTGGTTTGGAAAAATACTTTCAAAACAATAGATTTAATAGGTTTTGACTGATTACTATCTCTTGCAAATAAATACTATATATATTTTCACTGAACTAAAGCCAAAAAATATATTACAATTATTCAAACTAATTTATTACTTTTATGAATTAATTTGTATTAAAAAATAAATAAATAAATAAATAATAATAATAATAAAGTTGTGTTTTTATTTATTAATTATATTTTATTTAATAACAATGGAAATTGAATAGACTGATTTAAACTGGTAAAATATCAGTGCATTAAAACAAGAAATTTATATATATATATATATATATATATATATATATATATATTTTTTTTTTTTTTTTTTTCATTTAATTTAAATAATTGGCTTTTATTTGTCACTGACATATAGACAAAACAAATAATCAAAATTATTAAAATGAATATATTAATTTTATTTAAGTAATAATGTATTAATTGTATTTAAATAATAATAATAATAATAATAATAATAAATTAAATAATAATAGTAAATATTGTTATTATTATACTTATTATAATAATAATAATTATTATTATTATTTAATAGTTGATGTAATTATAATTTTTAAACCATGTAGATTAGCCTAGCTCAGTTTATTAAAATGAATATATTAATTTTATTTAAGTAATAATGTATTAATTGTATTTAAATAATACTGCTACTAATAAATTATTATTATTATTATTATTATCATTATTTAATAATTGTTGTAATTTTTTAACCATGTATATTAGTCTAGCTCAGTTTCCAAGGAGTTAATCCTGATAAAATGTATAGTGTGAATTATTATTATTATTATTAGATATTTTGAGGCATCTGCCAAATTCATGAATACACTGTCAATGAATCATCAGGCAATGTTAAGACAAGGAGGAGACAAAAAATAAAGAAAAAACATTTACATTTAAGTTTTCATTAAATTTGACATTAAATCATCTGTCTCAAGCATTTATGCTCCTAAAACCGAAGGTCTTGATGAGCATACCTTCAACATAATCATAAGCATAGCAAGAAGTAAATACTGAGTTCATAAATCCGAGCTCCATACAAGATGAGCATCCCTTCAACATAATCATAAGTAAAGGAAGAAGTAAATATTAAGTTCATAAATCCAACTGCTTTACTATACTGTATTAGCTACATTTATAAAACGCAAGCGCTTTGGCATTCTGTTTCTCGGACAGGGTGGTAAATACAACCTTCACAGTTCCCTCTGGTTTACAACCCTCATAATTCTCTGATGGCTGTGTACCCACCTCTATCATTCACCAGGCACAATCTACTGACACTGACTGAGCCCAGGGACCAAAATATATGCCTTTAGCTTTAGTATTTTAACTCGTTATATCAGAATGCTGTACATTTAATGACAACTAATAAACGTTATGCTCAAAAAGCACACACAACTAAATCATTCAAATCAGGAGTGTAGCATCGTCACTAGGGAAGTAAGTACATACTTTGCTGCCAAGAACAACTCTACACACACATCTGAAATCTGCATGCACTGCATAACAAAGGCTATAGCTGGCACTGTGACAAAGAAGATTATGTCATAATAAAGAACTAGTCGTGCTCAGATGTACTGATATGATATCCTCCAAACTGAAGACATCCAGCTTTAATAGGGCTTTGTTAAGGGGTACTAAAGATATTACATAACACACAACTCACTATGCATGTGAATGAATCAAACTCCATGTTGTGGCGGCTACAGTATGGAAAATCAATCTTTCCGAAACACAAAACGCAGACTCTGGGCACAGTCTCTCTCGTCATGACGCAGTCACTCTAAATACGGTTCCCCTGAATTGTTGGAGCTTCTTGAAATAACAGCTATATTTAGCACATCAGCCATCACAGATGCCATATCCCTTCAGATTGCCCAAAACAGGACACAATATCAAAGACACTCACTCTCATATGGAAGTGTCACAGTGAAAAAGCAGAAATACAGAGAGGGAACTTCATGCAAGGCCGAACAATGTAATCTATTCATTTACTTCTTTAACCTTGTCACTGTCAGCCAGGGGCGCCGTAAGGGGGGGGAAAGTTAGGACGATTCTAAGGGCCCGACGATAGGGGGGGCCCCCCGAGGGGGAAACGTGATTTCTACCGAGAGGAACGCTAGAGCCCTGCATTTCAGCCCCCAACGGGCCCTGCTTTTTTACGCCTCTATGGCCGGGCTTCTGGCCAATTTTCACGTCATAGTTCAGATGCGGGCTGGGCCTCGGGCCTGTTTTAGGCTTCTCCTTATTTTTATATTTTAGACATCCATCAATTAGTGATGAAAAAAATTGCCGCGCTGGCGGAAACAACACGAGACCGTGCCGCGTCTGAGAGCGGCTCGACGGTGTTTAGAGTCCAGCAGCAGCAGAGAGTGCTGTCAGCGCAGCTGAAGAGTTCTGCTTCTAATACACGCAATAGACTGAAGCTTGCTGCAAAGTCCCAGCAAAAGTAATTACCATGAATGTGTCCGGGGGAAATAGTAAGGAGATATTTTAATTATTTACTAATAAACTAGTGTTTTCTGTGTCAGTGTCGCAAAGATGAAGATGATGATCCTGACTCGCCATCTCCTCGTGAAACAGCCTTTGAGAAGTGCATCTTCACGGATTATAATCAAAGAGTTTTGTTTTCGATTTGATTCATTTAGTTTAAGTAATTTAAAGCTTTCTATAGATATATTTATCATGTCTGTGAGGCATGCATTAAATTTCGGTTCATTTTTGTGAAGTGCTCCTGCTCAAGACGAGGCCGACGAAGCGCATCATTGTTTTCTTTATTTTATAAAATTATTTTATATACTTTATAAAAAGTTTTATTGATATTGTGAGTGCACACGAATAAAAGTAGACCCTTTACAGTTACGAATGATGTATTACTCTTACATTTGTGAGCAAAAATTACGGCGTAAGTTGTTTCCATTGAAAAAAAATGCAATAGATTGCGCTGCTGCCTCCATGTCCTGCGCTTTAGCTTCCACTATCCCGCTGGAAACTGCTGGGTACAATTACATTTATCTAGGTTTAACGTTTAAACATTGTTATATGCTTGAACTGTTTTAGTATATCTATAGATTTTATTTTAGGCAAGTCTTGATGATTTGAGAAGGCTAAATTGATCAAACATGGTTATGATCAGCCTGCCGGTCTGCCACTGGCCGCTTGGTCGTTACTTTAAAAAGAACTTATTTAACGAACAAAAAAAAAATGCTCCAAACGTTTTTCTAAATTAACTTAATAAAAAAACGAAACGAAATATAATCACTTTGCCATTACATACAAAACTGAACTATTTTAATAGCTGAAACAGTATAATCTTATTTGTGAGAAGGGGAAAAAGAGACGGGGTCGGGTCGTGCAGGGCTCTACCGGGAACGCGCCACCTTGTTCTTCCCTCCCACATCACAATCACCCCCCCCCCCCTCCCCCCCCCCCCCGAGGGGCCCGAGTGAATATGCTGTTCAGGGGGCCCAGAATCCGTAGCGGCGCCCCTGCTGTCAGCTCTACTTCCATGAGCATCTAGTTCATCTAAAACTATTATTTGCATACCCAGGACTCTGTATGAGAATAATGTTGTGTCTTTTTGAAGAAGCTTTAGGGTATAGTTAATGTGTTTCTGTGTTGCTATAAATACGTTACATATTATGCCCCAAAACAGTTTGCAATTGTGGCCAAAATGTTAATCTAAATAACACACAGTGAGATCCAAATGTCTGAAAATATATTGAAAATCTGGGGTTAAAAATCTAATTTAAACTTGGAAATCAACAGAAGAATGTAGAAAGATTTAAATAATAATAATAATAAAACAAACATTGCTGTGTAAAATTGAGATATGCTAATGATTTAAAGTTACATTTTTTTAAATGTCTTTGTAAGAAATCTCTCATGCTCACAAAGGCTGCATTTCTTTGATCACAAATACAGTAAAAACAGTAATATTGTAAAGTATTATTACAATTTAGATTTTAATATATTTTAAAATGGAATTTAGACGCAAAGCTGAATTTTCTTCAGCCATTACTCCAGTCTTCAGGTTCACAAGATCCTTCAGAAATCATTCTAATATCCTGATTTGGTGATCGAGAAAAAAATTCTTACTATTGTCAATGTTGAAAACAGTTGTGCTACTTACTGTAATATTGTTGTGGAAACCATGATGCATATTTGTGTCAGGATTCTTTAATGAATAGAAAGTTCAAAATAGCATTTATTTGAAATAAAAATCTTATGTAACATTGTAAATATTGTTCCTGAAACTTTTGAGCAATTTAATGCATCCTTGCTGAATGAAATTATTAATTTATTATATATATATATATATATATATATATATGTGTGCGTGTGTGTGTGTGTGTGTGTGTACAAAAGTCAGAATTTCTTGCTTTCATTGAAGCACAAATCACATAAAGAAAAAAAATTAATTTATCAATCAATTCTTATAATTTCAATTTTAATATATATTAAAATCAATTAATTTTGTTATTCTAATCAACTGGAAAAATATTACATGTTATGTTATTGCTGATTAACTAATCTTTTGAACTCCAAAGTATAAAATGCATAGCATAATCAATCAGCATACATAACTGACTTAATCCTATATTCTCTCAAAAAGCTGTTTTTTTTCCTAGCATGAGTGAAGAAATCTGGCTGAAAAATTCTCAGGCTGTTAAAACATAATCGATCTGGTTTTGAAGCACTAAAGCCAGTCGCACATCTCTAAGGCATCCACGCTGTGAGAAATCAAAGTCGCAGCCTGACTGCCTGCAGCTCGTACGAAACATCCTCAACCATGTATGCTGGTCAGATAAAATACTATGAATACAGCAGGAAATATAATATGTGTACATGAAAATGCACAGTTAGAGTAAATGCAACTGAACGTTGCAGTAGATCTGTGTATTTTAGTAGTGTGTTTGAGTATTTGCTGCAAAGTGTTGTGTAGTATGACGCCTGAAATGAAAGATGAAATGAAATATGCACAATAAATAGAGCAGAGCTGCAATACTGCATGCAATCTGTTGCTTCAGCATCATTCTGCTGTCATTGCCATAATCTCCTGTGATGCACATATGAATCTTTCCTTCCTAAACACAAGCAAGGAATTACCATATATACACATAATCATGCACTCACACAGTCGCCCTTACCGTACATTGATGGAAAACCTGATGAAATTCTCTGTTCTTTGCCTGAAGCCTCTTTCTCTGTCACATAGCCAGAGAGAGAGGGAGAGAGAGAGACACACACACTCTCACAGACACTCAATCACACATGTACGCTCTCATACGGCGCATGTGACCGGGCTCCAATGACCTTGGATTTTCCAAACAGCGCGGGACAGCTTTCCCTCTGTCAGGAACAATGCTGCTTTAACACACAGGTGCACACACACGCACACGAATACACACTCACACACACTTCTGCACGCATGCAACCCTTCCTCAGCAAAGATGAACACATTCACACACCTCCTGATCATTCAACAGTGAGAGAGGCAGAGGGGGAGGGAGATGAGGAGGGCGTTAGAGAGATGGAGAGGGTGAACACACAGGATGAGAGAGGGAAGGAATTAATTGGTGCAGCCATGCGTCAATCAACTAGAACCCCGCCTCCAGTTGCCCGCTCTCTCTAGTAGTATTTGAATGTTGCCTGTTATTTTCTGTTGCCTTTTTTGCACTGTTGTTTTAATGAATAAAACATGCATGACATTTTTCGACTGCTATAAAGAGAGTCTAATAAAAGATTGATTTTTGCCTAGAGATTTTAATATTATATCTCATTTAAAGAGAAAAAAGGAATCTTGTGTATACATCTGAAGAAAAATACATCCACTTTGTCTAATTAATGAAATTCTAATGCATGTTGTTTTATTTTTTGACTATTTTATTTTTTGTTTGTATTTTTTGGTGTTATACTATGTTTAACAAAATGAAATTTATAAAAATATATAATAATATCTTTATTTTCAAAAAAAAAAATCTAAATCTATATTAGTATACTGTGTGTTTTCTACCCTGGCCTCATGGGAGAAGCTCTAGCGTCTGATCCATGGCATGTGAAATGGCTCAGTGTTAATCTGACCGTGTTGCAGCTTTAGACACGAAACTGTGAATTATTCATGAAAACATAAAGCTGGTTGAATTGTAGCAGCATATTACCAAACACCATTTACTACTTTTTGCAGCTGCTAAATGTTGTATGAGCACCAAAAATTCACAGATCAAATTCAGAATCAAGCTATTTCAAAACATCAAATGTAAATAAAGTGCTCATGTGTTATAAATAAAAACAACAGCATGGAAAAACAACAAAAACAGAAATATATACTGTAAAAATGTCCTTACCACCTCCAAACTGATGGTCCAGTAGAGTACTGCAATCCAAGAGTAGTCGTCCTGGACTTGGAAAATCTGGGAGACCTGAAAAATTTGGAAAACTTGGAAGTGGCATCTTCTTGACTATTCTTGCCAGAATAACTAACGAGAATAATATTTAACCTATTCTATATATGAATCCTTTTTGGAAAGCATGGGAGTCCCAGACTACTAGTTTTAGATCTGTACACTTACATCCACTGTAGTTTATGTTAATGAGAACCTGCAACCACCTCCCTTCCTGGATATTGGTTTGCTACACTCTCTCTCCATTCCATTGTCCCTCACTTGGCTCAGGAACTTTTTTATAGAGTTCCAGCAGCTTTTTATATCCCGCTTGTTGCCTTTAGATCTTATTTTAGGACATTAAATTAACTGTCAATTTCATAGATATTTTTAAACTGTAGTTTGAATTTTCTTCTGATTGACACTAGTGATTTCCGCGAATCGGTTCTTCTGAACAATTCGTTTCAAAGAACCGGTTAAAAAAAAACACTGAATCACTCTAAAAATTAAGTCATTTGTAACCGCATATTCTTCTTAATACTTGTGTTATTAAGTGTGTTTAATGCGTCTCAGTTTGCACATTAAACACTAAAAACGTGGCTGAAAACATTTTGAACGATTTAATAAAATACGGTATCAAAAACAACGTATGCACATTTTTCCGTATGCACGACCATACTATCGAATCGTAAGCATACAAATTCAGCTTTAAAAGTAGCCTAACTTACTTTTCGCTCCATATGTCAAAGTTTCGGTTCAATGAAATTTCTCGTAATCAGTTTACACATCTTTTCTCGACACTTTACGAGTCGGACATTACAGAGAGCTTTTGATTCAGTCGAGAACCGCTTGTTCCGAATGGTTCCGTCAGGTTTTGTGAGCCGGTTCAACTGATTCATCCTATTCAAAGAAATGATTCGTTCACGAATCGGACATCGCCAATTGACTCCCCTCTGTCGAATCTGTGTATGAGGGTTGCTGTCACCATAGAAACCCTCTTCTGTTTGCTATTATTTGCCCCAATGTTTTGATTACACAGATTATTCTGATTTCTCACGATTTATATTAACTTCTTTATGAAATATATAATGTAAAAGGCTGTTTTAAAACCATATGTTTATATTTTTATATTTATTTCTATAGCACAAGGCTCTGTTGAATCTGTTGTTTTTAATCGTGTAAGCAAATAGTCGTTGCTAGGGCAGCTAGCCCGTTAGCATGTCGAGTTTAAATCATTCTACCTGCTAAAATATATGCGTTTTTTTGTCGGCGGGAAAACATGCGTGAAATGTACTTTAGGTTTATATAAAAATGTTATCCATAATATTCCGTGACACACTGGCTCTCTGTTAGCCACATAGCCAGCTGCTCGCTGTCTTTACGGACCGACTCAGACATAGGCATACGTGAATTCTATATATATTTCATCTCCTCCTTTGGACGAGGATTGGGAATAAGTGCAATATGGACACGAATGTTCAGAAGAGGCGAGAAAACAAGAAGTCGTTACGGGTTAAGGTCATTAGTCTGGGAAATGCAGAGGTGGGGAAGGTAAGAATGGATAGTTGTGAACCTTACAGATACCAATAATAAAAAAAAAAATCAGGTGGTTCTTTACATTTGTTTATTAATATGATCATGTATCAATAATACGTATATGTTTGAACGTATCAGTAGTTTGATGTTTACTTAATTTTCTCTCTGGGAAGTAACTGCTTTCCCCTTATACATGTATTGTTGTGTGTTTGATATACATGGATACTACTACTGTAAATATTCGTTGCTAGTAATCTGTTTTTGTTTCATTTAGGAGCTGTTCATTCAGAATGACTCTATTTTTGTTATCTTGCATAGGTATAATAGCATACTAGGTTACATATGTAGTACAATGTGTAGTATTTCATAATATTTCTGTTTGTTTGTTTCAGAGCTGTATTATTAAACGATACTGTGAGAAGCGGTTTGTGCCCAAGTATCTAGCCACTATTGGAATAGATTATGGTGTAACAAAGTAAGTGATATGGGCTGACAAATGAATTCTCTCTGTCATTGTTTTCTCAAATATGAGGTTCAAAAGGGAGCAAGCAAGAATTTAATTCAACACTGATCGTATTAATGGCACATAAACACCTATTTGCATCCTGTCTTGTTCTACTGGCTGAAACTATTTTCACTTAATTTTATTGTTTATTCATTAATTCATTGATGTAACTACCATTTTGCAGTGATGTTGAATATTAAAAAAGCAATAATAACCTTATAATAATTTTCAAGCATATGATTGAAGTGGTTGTTTTGTCAGTTATTGATGTACTGGCACATACTTTTAGATGCAAAAGTCTGTTAATAAGGCACAATCACTGTGATTCACTGATTAAATGTAAATGAATTTTTTTCTTCACCTCAAGGGTTCAGGTTCGAGACAGGGAAATAAAAGTAAATATTTTTGATATGGCTGGACATCCTTTCTTTTATGAGGTATTGCTTGATTTGTTTTATATTTGTATGTATATGCACATGATTAAATGTTTTTAAAAGTAATATTAAAATATTGTCTATTTTTATTACACAATGTAATCAAGAATTGTCTTTTTTTGTTATTGCTCTATGCACACATCTAACTAACCACAGTGTGGTAGTATTGAGCTGCTGTCCATGTAATGTCCTCCCTGAAGAACCTGAAGGCATCAGCGTTTAACATTTTTCCTGTTGTCATGTATTTGTTAATAGAAATTGATCACAGGTTAGTGGCTTGTGATGGCTGTGAGAGTCTGATGTTGGAGGGAACTGATGCTGAGTGTTTTACAGGTCCGCAATGAGTTTTATAAGGACTCTCAGGGGGTGATTCTAGTCTATGATGTTGGTCTGAGGGAGAGTTTTGATGCTCTGGACAGCTGGCTCACAGAGATGAAGCAGGAAATGGGCTCACAGGCCAACATGGAGAACATCATCTTCGTTGTGTGTGCCAACAAGGTAAATATCTGTTGTGATATCTGTGATTTATATGAGAGAGACTGTTATAAAAGTGTGGTCTCTCCCCCCGTAAAGGTTGACCTGACGAAAAGGCGAGTTGTGGATGAGAGTGAGGGGAGACTTTGGGCAGAGAGCAGAGGATTTCATTACTTTGAAACTTCTGCTCAGAGTGGCGAAGGCATCAATGAAATGTTTCAGGTATGTATTCACATACAACTCTTTCCATCTGACTACCCTGCCGTTCTGTTTTTAAAGAATGGCTGTTCTTTATTTATTATGTGTCCACCTCCACAGGCCTTTTTCTCATCCATAACTGACATGTGTGAAAATGGAGGGAAGAGACCCACTCCAGAGGTCAATGTAGGTTTTACTAAAGAGCAGGCCGACACCATCCGACGCATCCGCAACAGCAAAGACAGCTGGGATATGCTGGGGGTTAAACCTGGGGCCACAAGGTAAATCGTATGCTAAATGTGTCTACTAGTGCTGCTGAACTTTCGTACTTGATACTCTGGATGAATGGCTATGTAGATATTGCTCTGTATAATGTGCTCTGTTGCACAGTATCAGGTTAATGAACTAAATGATAGCTTTCCTCCACTCTACAGCATGCTATTCAAACGTTTTGAATCCATGCAGTACACACTACTATTCAAAAGACTGGGGATGGAAAGATTTTTTAAATAATTTTGAAAGAAACCTCCTATGCTCACCAAGATTGCATTTATTTAATCAAGAATAGTCAAAAACAGTAATATTGTGAAATACTATTACAATTTAAAATAACTGTTATCTCGTATAATATGTTTTAAAATATAATTTATTCTTGTGTTGGCAAAGCAGCCATTACGCCAGGATTAAGTGTCACATGATCTTCCAGAAATCAGTCTAATATGCTGATTTGGTTAATTTGGTTTGCTTAATATTTTTGTAGAAACTGATCATTTTTTTCAGGATTCTTTGAATAGAAGGTTCAGAAGAACAGCATGGATTTTATGCTACATTGTTTTAAAAATTAATCAGCATTTATTTAAAAAAAATAAATCTAAGATTAGAAGATTAAAGTCGTAATAATTTGAAAAAAAAAGTCAAAATTATGAGGAAAAAATTACAAGAATAAAGTTGTAGCAATACAACAATAAAGTCATAATATTTGGAGAAAAAAGTCAAAATTGCAAAAATAAAGTCGTAGCAATATGAGAATAAAGTCAAAATATTTTGAGAATAAAGTCAAAATTACGAGAATGATGTTGAAATAATTTTGACTTTATTCTCAAAATATTTCGACTTTATTCTTGTAATTGTGACTTTTTTCAAAATATTACGAGTTTTAGAATCTTAGATTTTTTAATTTTTTTTAACGTGGCACTAAAACACCATCGTAATTTTAAATAGAAATAGAAAATAGAAATCTTTTGTAGCATTATAAATGTCTCTGCTGTCACTTTTAATCTATTTAATGCATCCTTGCTAAATAAAAGTATTCATTTATTTGAAGAAAAAAAATCTTACTGACCCCAAACTTTTAAACAGTAGTGTATGTATACGTATGCAGTGTATATATGCACAGGGGTGCACATAAGTTTTTCAGCCTGGTTCTCATATGAGTACCTGGAGATTTGGTTTGGTCCTCACACGGGCCACGGCATGGAGTGTGACCCATAAAATATAACCATAAAAAATAATAATAATAATAATAGTGATAATAATATTATTGCACTTTTAGTTTTTTTTTTAAAATAATAATAAACTAAATAATCAAGTGTGATAATACTATTTTATTTTAAAATAAAAAGGGAGTATTACATACAAATACAATTAT
>JAFVLL020008662.1:40974-48474 GCA_021397915.2 Tor tambroides
ACTGATAGATAGATAGATAGATAGATAGATAGATAGATAGTCAGACATGGATAGACAGATGATATAGATATAGACAGAGACAGACAGACAGAAGTTATAGATGGATGGATGTACAGACAGACAGACAGACAGACAGATAGATAGATAGATATAGACAGATAGATAGATAGATAGATAGATAGATAGTTAGATAGATAGATAGACAGACAGATGATACAGACAGACAGATAGATAGATAGATAGATAGATAGATAGATAGATAGATAGATAGATATAGACAGACAGACAGACAGACAGATAGACAGATGGATAGATAGATAGATAGATAGATAGATAGATAGATAGATAGATAGATAGATAGATAGATAGATAAATAGATAGATAGATAGCTCTCACCTCATGGATGTGTTGGCAGAAGGTGGGCACAGTAGTCAGCTGACTGATGAGGTTCAGGTACGCAGCTGACAGAGCATGGATGGCACAGCGGTTGTATACAGGAAGAGCCTCTTCAGTCAAGGCCAGGTCCTGAGAAAAAGGACGCATCAGGGGAAATGAAAAAGGCTGAGAACTATTGTTATTGTACTGTTATTGTATTGATAGACACTTTTATGACTTGTCTGTCAGACACATACTTCAGCATAATGTAAAGAGATGCTGAAGTAAAAGTTGACTTATGTCGGCTTTTAAAATTTATATTAATTAACATATAACATTATGCTGACCCTATGTGTCCACTGGCATATTTATTCAGCCCCATAGTCATGTACAAATCACAGAGGTGAGAGAAACACCTGTAATGCCAAAGCCAGTCGGATCAGGTCCACCACCACTTCCTCATTTGCCAGCTCCACACAGATCAACCCCAGCAGCGTATAAAGAGACTCAAAGTGCCACTGGACGCTGCTCTCCTCTTTGCAGGCCAGGTAAATGTGGCGGTACAGCCTCTGGCTGTGTTTCTTCATGAACAGGTTATCCTGCCTTGAGCACTTGTCTACTTTCAACATCAGTACTGAGATATCTGAGATAATTCTGTTGAAAACAATAGAAAAATGCACTGTAAAATATTTTTCAGGTAAATCTCAAGGACCTACTGTAGCAAAACACTTTGTGCAATTAAATAATATCAATTTTTAAAACATATATAATAAGAGCAATTCGTACTGTGAAGTGTATGATAGTAAAAAATACATTTTTAACCACTAACTAATCAAAAGCTATCATGGTAAGGGCCATTTGGCCACATTTTAACCAGTACTTCATGCATTACAATACAGAGGTAAAAGTAAAATGTGTCAGGTACACTGTAAAAATATTTTTTAAAAATTATTAATACTATTTCAGGTTTCAAAATGTTCAACATTACTGTGCATTTCTTCATAACTGTGAAATTTACTATCAGTTTCTGAGTGAAAATTTTTTTAGTGTAACCTTAAAATTAGTTTAATATGGTAACAATTTATTCAATCAAAAATATTTTTTTATTCTGACTAAATTAACTCATAAAAACAGTCTAACAAAAAAGTATATAATTTATAACTTTTTTATACAAAACATTAATATTCTGTAAGGGTCAAAATGAGGTATAAAGTCATTAAGTATTTAGTTATCTAATTGATCATGCATGGTTACATATCCTTAAGCTTTCTTTTAAAATATGCTAAATAAAACTTAAAATAATTTTGAGATGCACTACACTACAACAACAAAATGTTCATTCTATATTTCATAGCATGAATCATTTACTAAAAGCTAAATTGTAGATTGCTAGAGTTTTTCCGAGTGTGTCACTGCGCCCCAACCTGACAGGGGAGAATTTGTGCCGGTTGTCATGGCGATCAATGATGCTGATGAGGATGTCAAGAACAAGTAGACGGATCTCCGCATCCTCCATCAGAGTGAAGGACAAGAGCGGGTCCAGGAATGAGGTGGGAAGTGCCGTCAAAATGTTTGTAGACTGGAATCCTGCTGTTACCTAAAGGAGAAACGAAGAGACTGACGTTTAAAGGCACACAAGACCATCAGACAGTTTAGACTGCGTCAGCAACTGTGGATATCATGAAACTGCAGGGGGGGAGTAAATGGTCTCTGCATGGCACAGCGTGAGATCCTGACTGACACAAACCAACTCACCTGCAGCAGAGACTTTAGCAGCATAATCTGGATCATCCTGCTGCCCTCAACCCTGAAACCAGAAACAGACACTTATTGACAAAATACAATATTCTGGCTACGCTAGCATTTATCTTATTAAACGCTAGCATTTAATTTGCATTTCATCTTGGGCCAGCAGAAAATACATCGTAAACATGTCTAATTGATAAAGTCTAGGTTATAACCCTGTCTCACCCAGTGTTGGCCGATCCCAGAGCCGGATACATGCCTGGCACAGGAATTTTACCAATGATGAACAGCATGACTTCTGAGCGTTGGTAGGTGGGCAGTGTGTTTGCAAATGAGCCTGCAAACAAAGAGAGATAAGTAAGGGATCATGCACAGTCTCTATCTATCTATCTATCTATCTAAAGATTTAAATACTGAGATAAATTTCTGTTATAATTTAAATAGTGAAAATGTGGGTTGATATGAAACTGAGCACAGCTATGTAGAAATTTACTTGTCTGAGCCAAGCCAATTATACAGTTCAGCCACGGTCATTTTACAAAAATATTTGACTGCCACGACTGTCGGATTCACTCACAAACATTCATTGTTCACCCACCAATAGTTTTGATGACAGCTTCTTGGAGTTGTCTCTCCTCGTGTACTTTAATGACCTTGGAGCCCATGTTTGCAAAAGAGTCGTAGGATCCTGTAAGCTCGTAGTCCACACTGAGTCTGAGCTGCTTCAGTAGAGTATTAAACACTTCCAGTACTGTGGGCCCTGTGAAGAGGTACAACACAGAGCCAAAACAAAATTAAAGGGTTAGTTCCCCCAAAAATGAAAATTCTGTCATTAATTGCTCACCCTCATGTCAAACCCGTAAGACCTTCGTTCATCTTTGGAACACAAATGAAGATATTTTTGATGAAATCCGAGAGCTTTCTGATCCTCCATAGACAGCAACGCAACTGAAACATTCAAGGCCCAGAAAGGTAGTAAGGACATTGTTAAAATAGTCCATATGACATCAGTGGTTCAACCATAATTTTATGAAGCTATGAGAATACATTTTGTGCCCAAAGAAAACAAAAATAATGACTTTATTCAACAATTTCTTCTCTTCCGTGTCAACAAAAAGTATTCTCGTAGCTTCATAAAATTACAGTTGAACCGCTGATGCCACATGGACTGTCCTTACGACATTTCTGGGCCTTGAATGTGTCGGTTGAATCGCTGTCTACGCAGGGTCAGAAAGCTACCAGATTTCAACAAAATATCTTGTTCCAAAGATGAACAAAGGTCTTGATGACATGAGGGTGAGTAATTAATGACAGCGTTACCGTTTTTGGGTGAACTATGCCTTTAAGGAACATTGTCGATGCGTATGAGTTCTACTGTACAAAATCAAATTATTTGTCAAACATATAAACACTTGATACATATGAAATAAGCAGTGTGTATATCACTTTTCATCTGAAAGAAAAAAGTAATAAAAGAACAAATATGGACGAGTGTTTTCAGAAATAAATCCTATAAAGCGCTTGTCTAACGAGATGATTTTATTGCTCCCTCTAGTGGTCTAAAGACAGTCTGGTACCTATGGATCCACTGGCCTCTATGACAGCTGCCTCTGAGATCACCTCCACTATCCCAGCACGCACTCGGGCTGAATTCTTGCTGTTGGCATCCAAGTGGCCCAACAGCTGCTGAATCACCAGATGTGAATGTTGGGACTGTCAACAAGGAACCGTAGATGAGTTAATATTACAGTAACACAAACGCATATCGAATTATAATTTCATTCAATTTTTTAAACAATAAAAACAAACAATAAGAAATATGAATACATTATAGCTTATAAGATCATTTGGATAAAATAGGTATCAAATTTGAATAATGCAAAAATAGAAATATTTTCACTACTGTCCCGAGACTTTTAAAGCTAAGATATTTTAAAGATTAAGTTTAAATATGTCCCCAAACACCACGTAATTATTTAGTAGCAAGTGGTCATGCTCTACAGTGCAAGTGTACCTTGCATTGTATTTTATGTCAGATACTTTTACAATCAAATTTCAGCACAAATGTTTGTATCTACCTGAATGGAGTACATAATGATTTTGAAACAGCGCACTGCAAATGTTTTGCTCTCCCAGAGTGAATGGTTATCAAGGTGCCTGGAAATATACAAGTGAATTAATGATTAGCTTCAGCAAACAGAACTAGAGCAGGAAACAGCAGACAAAGTACGTCAAAAAATACAATGGCGCAACAGATACAGATGTTTTAGGCTAACAATGAGGACAATTTGTTTAATTTCTTTTCTTCATTCCCTTTCTAATGCTACATTTCTATACTGCCCCTAGAGACAAATAAATATACTAAAATGTATTTGAAAAACATTTAGTTCATGCTAAGTATACTACAAATACATTTACATATTTATGTACTTAAAAATACCCTGCGACTGTACTTTTAGTATACTTAAAGTCTGCTAAACTGGAACAACTAACTTTGTATATTTGAAATATTATTACAATTTAAAATCTTTTTCATTTCTTTAAAAATCTTACTGACTCCAAACTTTTAAATGGTAGTGTATGTGCATTGTTTTGCATGAATTATAATTAGTCAGTCAATTAGTAACAGCTGCATGATCATTAAAGTCACCACAATCCTGAATTCATAGTCATTTATTGTCAAATACATGCCCCTTATTCATTAAAATAAAATAAATAATGAAAATTAAAAAACAATAATTGTTAATTAATTGTTAAAATATACATGTCCCATATAACTATTTGTATAAAATGAACTGAAAAGAAAAGAAATGTCTCTGTGCCCTCTTGTGTTTGATCAGGGTAGTGCATAAACACTCACATTAGCACTGGTTTCACAGCATTCTTGATGTTGCCGTAGGCCGCTCGTCCTAGCAGCTCTCGAAAGCATCTCTCTGTCAGCTCTACCGGACTCTCCTTCTCCTTCTCTGTCTCTGGGGAAGGAGACCTATCAATATTAATCAAAAACAGAAAACAAACATAAACTAGGGCTGATCAATAGGCTGATTGTTGGCAGTACTGTTACTTGTGGTTAGTTATTTCCCCGGAGGTGAAGATGTGAAGAGTTTTATGGTTCTGAGTTCATCGCACGGTTCAATTCAGATTTTGTGGTCTGCCTCTGCCCCTCAGGGCTTTGGGTTTATTATGTTTACAGCCAAGTACAGCAGCTTCTAGAATAAATGACTTTCTTATTACACTTGAGAGTCTGACACCTCAGTTGTAGTCAGTCTACTGTTATATCACACAGTTTTCATTAGCATTCCATTAGGAGTTCATTAGTTTAATCACACAGACTGGCTAAAAGCTATTAGCAATACACTGTTTCTCTGAAGGAAAATTCACACTTCCATTAGACTAAAAGTGTCCGTGTCTCCTCATGTGTGATTGTGTGTATGCGAGCGTGTAAGTGTGTTTCAGACCTCTCTATGCCTTCTTCCTGTTGGAGGTTGAACAAGAGTGACGGCACGATTTTGTCCATGTGTTGAGGGTCCCAAATATTTGCCTGCAGTTCATCATTGACAGTTTTCCTCACCACCCCCTGAAGACCCCTGATCCCTGCCATACGAATCCTTACACACACAACCCAAACAGACTTCAGTCACATTTATGAGACATGTGGATTATATTTATATATAGCTATTTTTATTAATGTGCACTGAATGGTGCAGTTAATCCCCTGATGTATAAATTATTAAATCACAAAGGAAAAAATGTTTCCTTTTATATCAAAAGCAGAATATATCATTTCTAATCTTGTTCTACTCAATCCCTAAGCAGAAAATATTAAATTGTATCAGTATCTGAGGCAAAATCTCACCCACACACACACTCATGCAGCCACGTGCACATACTTGTGCAATTCCTTTTTGAATATCACTATTGCTCTATTTCTACAAAGCCTTAGTGTTCACAGTAAGTCATAATTATGGATAAAACTGTTTAATTAATTACATAAGAACATTATTATATACAACATTATTATTATTCATAATATACATTTTACTTGTATTATTACTTATATTTATTTTATTTTATTATTCAAGATTAAGAAATTAAACAATCACAAAGTTGTCTGAAAAAACACAATTACATTTCATGACAACAGTCACACACATAATATATATGTATATATATATATATATATTAAGATTTTTGTTTTTGAATTGCATATAGACTTTCCATCCACTTGGATTGCACATTTTTAACATAAACTAATAAACTTAATGTGATGCATATATTTGTCAGTAAAGCATAAATGAAATGGTTAAGAACCAGCTAAGATTTCAGCACTAAAAAAAAATCATGGTATGATTTATTATTATCTATAGCATCTTATTTTACTTCACCATATTTTCAAAATGCATTTATTCAAATTGTTTATAATCGCCATAAACCTATTCATTGTAAAAACAGTTACATTTATTTTGTTTAAAAGTGTGCACATGATTAAACATGGCTTGCAGTTGAAAAAGTAATATTCAATTAGTTAAAATGAGATTAAAACAAATAGGATGTTTTGATGATAAATATATAAACCTGGTTATTGTGTATTTAAAACATTCATGTTATTAGTACTATTACAGAAATCTTACCTGTTTCATTTACGTTATGTACACCTGACAAATTTGTGTAAGATTATCCGGTAACACTTTAGCATAGGGACCAATTCTCAATATTAACTAGTTGCTTATTAGCATGCCTGTTATTAACATATGGGCTGTTTATTAGTACTTATAAAGCACATATTAATGCTTTATTCTGCATGACCATATTCTACCCCATACCTAAACCTAACAACTACCTTACTAACTATTAGTAAGCAGTAATTGGGAGTTTACTGAGGAAAAAGTCATAGTTAATTGTTAGTTAATAGTGAGAACTGAACCTTAAAATACAGTGTGACCGATTATGCTTAAAACTGTATAATCCAAAAAACAAGGCGAAATTAGATTTCCAACACTCATAATTTTGGGTGTGAAAATTTTCCCCTGGAAAGAGGTGCTCACTTTGTGCGAATATCTGGATCCTCATAACTGGAATGGCACATCTCACTGAAGCGTGACACAAAGAAATCGTAGCTACGATGGTATGATGCTGTATCCTCCTCTATGTTCGCAAACTTCACAAACTTAAAGAGAAAGAGCAGAAAAATGGAGATAGTTTGATCACACTTTATATTAGGTGGCCTTCACTACTATGTACACAGTAAAAAAAAAAATTGTTGAGTCAACTTAAAATAATTTGTTACCTTGCTACCTTAAAATTTTAAGTTTAGTCAACTCAAATAAGGTTAGTCAACTTGAAATGTTAAGTTGTACTAAGTGACAACTTAGATATTTG
>JAFVLL020008662.1:53474-88132 GCA_021397915.2 Tor tambroides
AATAGTTGAAACTGACCAGTCACTGAATCTAAAATACACACTTTTCCTTATACATTAATATAACTCTTAACCTAAAATACTGATGCTGAATAAAAACAGTTCATATCCATGTTGCTTGTCAACTACCCAATTAAAACTCCACAAACATGGTTTTTCAGATGCACACAAACCCCCTTCTGGGTGGATGAGTCAGAGGCAGCACCTTGGCAGGACCCCTGGGAAGGACAAGGCTGTTTACACCATTACCATAGTGAGCTTCGACCAAAGAGCTTCGTCATGGAGGAAAGTAAACAAACAAGAGCAGGTGGAGCGATCAGACAGCAGCGCTCAACCACCCACACAAAACCAACACAGGCATTTCATTCTAGTCAACAAATATTAAAGGGGACCTATTACGCAAAATTCACTTTTATAAGGTGTTTGAACACAGTTGTGTGGCTGCAGTGTGTGAAAACATCGAGCCTATAATGGTAAAAATCCACACACTCATTTATAATCTAATAAAATCATAAACAGTCTCTCAGGACGAGCTGTTTCAGACTCTCCCTCTCTGCACGTCACTGAGGGGAACAAGTCCCGCCCATTAGTGACGCTGCCCTATAAACAGAGACACAGCCCTGAGTAAGAAGCTGCGTCCGCCTCCGCCATTAACGTTACTGATCACTGTAGCTGCTGGAGATATACAATGTCAGCTCCAAAGAGGCTTTTCAAGTGTTGTGTTTTGGGATGCACTAACGAACATAGGAGTCTCCATAATCTCCCCTCATCTGAGCAGCTGAGGACACTGTGGTTAAGCTTCATTGTCTAAGGAAATGTCCCTGAAAAAAATCGGTAAAGTCCCCAATATGTGTAGGGATCAATACCAACGCTTCGTGCGCGAACGTCAGCTCCAGACAAAGTAAGTTTCACGCGTTTGTTTTCTAAATTGCCTTTTTGAAAGAGCTTCTTGGCACTCTGTAAGGCTAATGATGCTAAAGCTACCATTGTCTCTGTGTGTTTTCACTGGTGCTGTCTTCATGAATGATCGTGAATAGGAATGTGGTAGTTAAAAGTTGCAGATGCAAGTAATGTGAGTCGATCGCTTGAGTTTGTTGAGCTCATAATCAGGAGTGGGTCTTATAAAGTTTGTGATAGCATGCCATGCACCATGAGACCAGCTATGTTGTTATTTTTATCGCGCTGTGCTCCCTGTCTGTGCAATTCATAAACGCAAATTTATTATGCACAGTACAATCAGATGACTGACTTTGAAACGGAGTATGTTTTCTGTAAAGATAACAGGCTTGTACTAATCGTGGAATGTTTATTTGCCAAGGCTAGCACTGCTAATGCTGGGGCGTGAGCTCTTGAAGCTCCGCCCTCTTCTCCGGGAGCAACAGCTCACTTGCATTTAAAGTAACACACTCAAAATCAGAGCGTTTTGGCTCACACCCTAAAAATGGCAATTTTAGCAAGCTATAAAAAATGATCTGTCGGGTATTTTGAGCTAAAACTTCACATACACACTCTGGGGACATCAGAGACTTATTTTACATCTTGTAAAAAGGAGCATAATAGGTCCCCTTTAAGGATGACCAATATGAGCAAAATAGTGTGTACAGAAGGATATGATAGAGCACACAGATACTAAACTATCTACCAGTGAGAGTAGTCTACAAAACTTAGATGCAACACAAGGTCATCGTAGGTTTATTGACTCAAGCCTGCTGTCAAGCTGCCGTTTACTGAGATCGTGATTGGCAATTACGTGTGATTGGATGGACGGGAGAAGAGCTGGAGTGTGAGTCACACATTGGCCCACCTGCTAGTGTTTTGACACTTCAGCGTGACAACTCTACGCCTAAAGCAACTGAAGCAGAAGCCAAAGAAAAAACCCCTGACAGTCGACACTGAATATTTCCACCCACACACTCAAGACTGCAGTGAATCCTCTCACGCTTTCCCCGTTTCTCACTCCCAGTGATTCTGCAGTCAAAAAAGAGGGTCATTAATGACTGTAATGTGTAATCACTTAAAAATGACACAACAAACAAACAACCACAGACTGCTGTGCATTTTAATTGACAAGTGGTTTTACGGTTCAGTTGATGGTTTGGAAAAATACTTTCAAAACAATAGATTTAATGGGTTTTGACTGATAGCCACGTCTTGCAAATAAAAAAATATATAAAATACAAAACACACACACACACACACACACACACACACACATATATATATAAATCAGAAGACATAACTGTTACTTAACTAAAACCAAGACAATTGATTACAATTATTAAAAATAATGTACTTAAAAAATAATAATAATAATTGGCTTTTATTTCTTACTGAACTAAAGCCAAAACAAATTATTATAACTAATTTTATTTTAATTAAACCTAAATAACTGGCTTTTATTTTTCACTGAACTAAAGCCAAAACAAATTATTATTATATAAATAAAAATATATATTATTCAAACAGATTTATTAATTTTATGGATTAATTTTTAATAATAATAATAATAATAATAATAATAATTTAGTTTTTTTAATTTATTATTTATATTTTATTTTATTTATTAATAATGGAAATTGAATAAACCAGTAAAATATCAGTGCATGAAAACAAGATATTTTTATTTTATTTGTCACTGATGTAAAGCCAAAACAAATAATAAACAATTATTTATTTTATTTATTTATTTATTATTATTATTATTAAAAAAGCAATTTTTGAACCATGCTTAGTCTAGCTCAGTTTCCAGGGAGTTAATCCTAATGAAAAGTATAGCGTGAATTCTCCTGAGATATTTTGGAGCATCTGCCAAATTCACGAATATACTGTCAATGAATCATTAGGCAATGTTAAGACAAGGAGGAGACAAAGAATGAAGAACAAACATTTACATGTAAGTTTTCAACAGACAACCAAATGATTTGCAAGAAATCAATATCATCTGTCCCAAGCATTTGCGCTCCTAAAACCGAAGCATCCCTTCAGCACAGCAAGAAGTAAATATTAAGTTCATAAATCCGAGCTCCATACAAAAGCTACAGGAACTGCTTTACTAGTACTGTATTAGCTACATTTATAACACGCAAGAGCTTTGGCATTCTGTTTCTCGGACAGGGTGGTAAATATAACCTTCACAGTTCCCTCTGGTTTACAACCCTCATAATTCTCTGATGGCTGTGTACTCACCTCTATCATTCACCTGGCACAATCTACTGACACTGACTGAGCCCAAGGGCCAAAATATCTGATTTTAGCTTTAGTATTTTAATCAGAATGCTGTACATTTAATGAGAATGTTAATAAATAAACGTAAAATGTTCTGCTCAAAAAGCACAAACAACTAAATCATTTAAGTCAGGACTGTAGCATCATCACTAGGGAAGTAAGTACATACTTTGTTGCCAGGAACAACTCTACACGTACATCTGCAATCTGCATACGCTGCAAAACAAAGGATATAGCTGGCACAGTGACAAAGAAGATTATGTCATAATAAAGAACTAGTCGTGCTCGGATGTGCTACTATGGCTGATATAATATCCTCCAATCTGAAGACATCCAGCTTTAATAGGGCTTTGTTAAGGGCTACTAAAGATCTTATATAACACACAACTTGCTATGCATGTGAATGAATCAAACTCCATGTTGTGGCGGCTACAGTATGGAAAATCAATCTTTCCGAAACACAAAATGCAGACTCCGGGCACTGTCTCTCTCGTCATGACGCAGTCACTCTAAATACGGTTCCCCTGAATTGTTGGAGCTTCTTGAAATGACAGCTATATTTAGCACGTCAGCCATCACAGATGCCATATCCCTTCAGATTGCCCAAAACAGGACACAATATCAAAGACACTCACTCTCATATGGAAGTGTCACAGGGGAAAAAGCAGAAATACAGAGAGGGAACTTCATGCTAGGCCGAACAATGTAATCTATTCATTTACTTCTTTAACCTTGTCACCCTCGGCTCTACCTCCATGAGCATCTAGTTAATCTAAAACTATTATTTGCATACTCAGGACTCTGTATGAGAATAATGTTGTGACTTTTTGAAGAAGCTTTGGGGTATAGTTAAAGTGTTTTAGTGTTGCTATTAAAACATTACATATTGTGCCCCAAAATAGTTGGGAGTTGTGGTTAAAATGTTAATCTAAATAACACACAGTGAGGTCCAAATGTCTGAAAATATATTGAAAATCTGGGATTCAAAATATAATTTAAACTTGGAACTTGGATACACAGAACATTACATATACTAGTCATCTAAAGTTAAGGGGTTGGTGAGATTTTTTTAATGTTTCTAAAATCTCTTTTGCTCACTAAAGGTCTGAAATTTTCGCATCCTATCAAAATGCTTGCTACAGATGCGAAAACGCAGGAAATCGAACCTGATCCGAATTTTTTTATGACGGACGAAAGTTTCGGAGGCAGTGTGTAAACGTGATTGACACAACATGAGGTCGTATTTATTTTTTAACGTGCGAAAATTTCGGACTCGGTGTGCAATAACCTTAAGGCTGCATTTATTTGCTCATAAATACAGTAAAAAGATAATACTGTGAAATATTATCACAATTTTAAATAACTTGTCCATTTTAATATATTTTAAAATGTAATCTGTTTCATTACTCCAGTCTTCAGTGTCACATGATCCCTTAAAAATCACTCTAATATGCTGATTTGGTTCTTAAGAAACATTTCCTATTATTATCAATGTTGAAAACAGTTGCTGTGGAAACCATGATAGGTATTTTTTAAGGATTCCATTGCAGCACGAATCACAGAAAAAAGAGAGTTAATTTATCAAATATCAGATCATATATTTTAATTTTAACAAAATCTAAAAATATAAAAAAAATTATATAAAAAGTCAAATTAACAAGTTTTGTTACTCTAGTCAACCATAAAAATATTTACATGATATGTCATTGCTGATTAACTAATCTTTTGAACTCTTTAAGTATAAAATGCGTAGCATAATCAATCAGCATACGTAACTGACTTAATTCTATATTCTCTCAAAAAGCTGTTTTTCTTGACATGAGTGGAGAAATCTGTCTGAAAAAAGCTCAGGCTGTTAAAATGTAATCGATCTGGGTTTGAAGCACTAAAACCAGTCGCACATCTTGAAGGCATCCACGCTGTGAGAAATCAAAGTCGCAGCCTGACTGCCTGCAGCTCGCTCGAAACATCCTCAACCATGCATGCTGGCCAGAGAAAATAATATGAATACAGGCAGGAAATATAATATGTGCACATGCAAATGTACAGTTAGAGTAAATAACTGAACGCTGCAGTAGATCTGTGGGTTTTAGTGGTGTGTGTGTTTGGTGCAAAGTAGTGTGGATGAAGCTAAATCGGTGATGCCTGAAATGAAAGATGAAAGATGAAGATGAAATATGCACAATAAATACAGCAGAGCTGCAATACAGCATGCAATCTGTTGCTTCAGCATCATTCTGCTGTCATTGCCCATAATCTCCTGCGATGCACTTAAATCTTTCCTTCCTAAACACAAGCAGGGAATTACCATATCTACACATAATCATGCACTCACACAATCGCCCTTACCGTACATTGATGGAAAACCTGATGAAATTCTCTGTTCTTTGCCTGAAGCCTCTTTCTCTGTCACATAGCCAGAGAGCGAGAGAGAGAGAGAGACACACACACACACGCTCTCACAGACACTCAATCACACATGCACGCTCTCATACGGCGCATGTGACCGGGCTCCAATGACCTTGGATTTTCCAAACAGCGCGGCACAGCTTTCCCTCTATCAGGAACAATGCTGCTTTAACACACAGGTGCACGCACACGAATACACACTCACACACACTCCTGCACGCATACAGCCCCTCCTCAGCAAAGATGAACACATTCACACACCTCCTGACCATTCAACAATGAGAGAGGCAGGGGGGAGGGAGATGAGGAGGGCGTTAGAGCGATGGAGAGGGTGCAGACACAGGATGAGAGAGGGAAGGAATCAATTGGTGCAGCCATGCGTCAATCAACTAGAACCCCGCCTCCCCTTGCTCACTCTCTCTAGTAGTATTTGATTGTCGCCTGCTATTTTTTGTTGCTTTTTTCACTGTTTTCATAATGAATAAAACATGCATGATATCTTTTAACTGCTATAAATAGAGTCTAATAAAAGATTGATTTTGTTTAGAGACTTTAATATTACATTTGATTTAAAAGGGAAAAAGGAAAGTTGTGTATATCACAAGAAAAAAATTCCACTATTAATGAAATTCTAATGCATGTTGTTTATTTTTATTTTTTTTACTTTTTTGTTATACTATTTTTAACCAAATGAAATTATATTAATACATCCTTATTTAAAAAAACATCTATGTCTACAATGTAGTATCCTGAGTGTTTTCTACCCTGGGCTGATGGGAGAAGCTCTAGCGTCTGATCCATGGCATGTGAAATGGCTCAGTGTTAATCTGACCGTGTTTCAGTTTTAGACACGAAACTGTGAATTATTCATGAAAACTTAAAGGTGGTTGAATTATAGCAGCATATTACCAAAAACCATTTACTATTTTTTGCAGTTGCTAAATGTTTTTTGAGCATTCTTTCTTAGATCAAAAAATCATGATTCAAATTCAGAATCAGGCTGTTTCAAAACATCAAATGTAAATAAAGTGCTCATGTGCTATAAATGAAAACAACAGCATGGAAAAACAACAAAAACAGAAATATAAAGTGAAAAAAATGTGCTTACCACCTCCAACCTGATGGTCCAGCAGAATACTGCAATCCAAGAGTAGCCGTCTTGGACTTGGCAAATCTGGGAGACCTGAAAAATTTGGAAAACTTGGAAGTGGCATCTTCTCGCTAACTAATGAGAAAAAAATATACTCCAATAATCGAACCTATTCTATATCTGAATCCTTTTTGGAAAGCATGGGAGTCTCTGACTACTAGTTTTAGACTTGTAAACTTTCATTCACTATAGGTTATGTTAATGAGAGCCTACCTCCCTCCCTCCCTCCATGCCTATTGGTTTGTTGCACTCTCTCTCTCTCTCCATCCTTTTGTCACCCACTTGGCTCAGGAACTTTTTATAGAGTTCCAGCAGCTTTTTATAACCCTCTTGTTGCCTTTAGATCTTATTTTAGGACATTAAGTCAACTGTCAATTTTATAGATATTTTTAAACTGTAGTATGAATCGGTTCTTCTGAACAAATCGTTTTAAAGAACACTGAATCACTTTAAAACAATATATAACCACATATTCTCGATAATGCTTGTTTTATTAAGTGTGTTTTATGTGTCCCAGTTTGCACTTATATTAAACACTAAACATTTGGCTGAACATGTTTTGAACGATTTAATAAAATGCGATATTAAAAACAACTCGTAGCCTATGCACATTTTTTCGAATGATCAAACGACCATACCATCAAATCGTAAGTACACAAATTCAGCTTTAAAAGTAGCCTAACTTACTTTTCGCTCCATATCTCAAATTTTCGGTTCACTGAAATTTCTCGTAATCAGTTTACTCATCTTTTCTCGACACATTACGAGTCGGACATGTTAGGAAGAATTTTTGATTCAGTCGAGAAGCATTCATTCCAATTTACGACCGAATGGTTCTATCAGGTTTTGTGAACCGGTTCAACTGATTCATTCTATTTAAAGTAATGATTCATTCACGAATCGGACATCACCAATTGACTCCCCTCTGTCGAATCTGTGTATGAGGGTTGCTGTCGCCATAGAAACCTTCATCCGTTTGCTATAATTTACCCTGATATTTTGATTACACAGATTATGCTTATTTCTCATAATTGCCATTAACTTTTTTAATGAAATATATCATTTAAAATGCTGTTTTAAAACCACGTGTTTATATTTTTATATTTATTTCTGTGGCACAAAGCTTTGTTGAATCTGTTGTTTTTAATCGTGAAGCAAATAACTTAGTCGTTGCAAGGGCAGCTAGCCCGTTAGCATGTCGAGTTTAAATAATTCTACCTGCTAAATTATAACAGTTATGCGGTTTTTTTGGCCGGAAAAACATGCGTGAAATGTACTTTTGGTTTATGGAAAAATGTTGTCCATAATATTCCGTGACACACTGGCTCTCTGTTAGCCACATAGCCAGCTGCTCTCTGTGTTTACGGACCGACTCGGACATAGTCATACGTGAAATCTAGATATATTTCATCTCCTCCTTTGGACGTGGTTTGGGAATAAGTGCAATATGGACACGAATGTTCAGAAGAGGCGAGAAAACAAGAAGTCGTTACGGGTTAAGGTCATTAGTCTGGGAAATGCAGAGGTGGGGAAGGTAAGAATGGACTGTTTTGAACCATACAAACATCAAACAAGAAGAGATCAGGTGGTTCTTATAATGTGTTAATGAAACGTATATGTTTGAACATATAAGTAGTTTGATGTTTACTAAATTTTCTCTCTAGGAAGTAACTGCTTTCCCCTTATAATTACATGTATTTTTGTGTATTTGATATAACGTTACATGGATACTGATATTAATTACTAAATATTCGTTGCTAGTAATCTGTTTTGTTTCATTTGGGAGCTCTGTTCATTCAGTATGATTTTGTTTTTGTTATCCTGCATAGGTGTAGTAGCATACTAGGTTACATATGTAGTACATGTGTAGTATTTCATAATATTTCTGTTTGTTTCAGAGCTGCATTATTAAACGATACTGTGAGAAGCGGTTTGTCCCCAAGTATCTAGCTACTATTGGGATAGATTATGGTGTAACCAAGTAAGTGGTGTGGGCTGACAAATAAATTCTTTCTGTCATTGTTTTCTTAAATATTCCTGGTACATAAACACCTATTTGTATCCAGTCTTGTTCTGCTGGCTTAAAAATGCTATCATTTAGTTTTATTGTTATTTATTCTTCAATACAATGTGTACCATTTTGCAATGATGCTAAATAGTAAATATTAGTGGTTAGTTATTGCTGCACTTGTGCATGCTCTTTGATGCACTTATGCCCATTAATAAAGCACAATTACTGTGAAATGTAAATGAAATTGCCCCCCCCCCCCCTCCCCCCATCTCCAGGGTCCAGGTTCGAGACAGGGAGATAAAAGTAAACATTTTTGATATGGCTGGACACCCTTTCTTTTATGAGGTATTGCTTGATTTATCATGCGTATGCACTTGATTAAGTGTGTGTTTAAAAGTAATATTAAAATAATGTGTTTTGTCTCTTTTTATTACACAATCTGTACTAGTGGAGAATTGTTTTCGTTATTGCTCTATGCATACATCTAACTAACCACAGTGTGGTAGTATTGAGTTGCTGTCCATGTAATGTCCTCCCTGAAGAACCTGATGGCATCAGCATTTAACATTTTTCTTGTTGTCATGTATTTGTCAATTGAAATTGATCACAGGCTTGTGATGGCTATGGGAGTCTGTTGTTGGAGGGAACTGATGCTGTGTGTTTTACAGGTCCGCAATGAGTTTTATAAGGACTCTCAGGGGGTGATTCTAGTTTATGATGTTGGTCTGAGGGAGAGTTTTGACGCTCTGGACAGCTGGCTCACAGAGATGAAGCAGGAAATGGGCTCACAGGCCAACATGGAGAACATCATCTTCATTGTGTGTGCCAACAAGGTACCACGAGTGTTTAAATATCTGTTATGATATCTGATTTATATGTGAGAGACTGTTATAAAGTGTAGTCTCTGACCCATAAAGGTTGACTTAACAAAAAGGCGAGTTGTGGATGAGAGCGAGGGGAGACTTTGGGCCGAGAGCAGAGGATTTCATTACTTTGAAACTTCTGCTCAGAGTGGTGAAGGCATCAATGAAATGTTTCAGGTATGTATTCACATACATCTCTTTTCATTTGACTACCGTGCTGTTCTGTTTTTTGAAAGAATGACTGTTCTTTATTTATTATGTGTCCACCTCCACAGGCCTTTTTCTCATCCATAACTGACATGTGTGAAAATGGAGGGAAGAGACCCACTCCAGAGGTCAATGTAGGTTTTACTAAAGAGCAGGCCGACACCATCCGACGCATCCGCAACAGCAAAGACAGCTGGGATATGCTGGGGGTTAAACCTGGGGCCACAAGGTAAATTGTATGCTAAATGTCTTTGCTAGTGCTGCTGAACTTATTTAATATGCGATATATCATACTCTGGATGAATGGCTATTTAGATATTGCCTATTGCTCTGTATAATGGGCTCTGATGAACAGTATCAGGTTAACAAACTAAATTATAGCTTTCCTCCACTCTACAGCATCCCGCTTAAACATTTTGAATCCATGCACTATACAGTATTATAAAAAATGTTGAGGTTGGAAAGATTTTTAAAATGTTTAGTTACACTTTATTTTAAGGTGTCCTTGTTACAGTGTAATAATACATTTAAGTACTGCGTAATATTAATTAACTACATGCACTTACTATATGATTAGGGTTTGGCTTAGGGTTACTTGCATGTAATTATGCATAATTTATTGTTATTATAATAGTAAGTACATGTAACATGTATAACAAGGACACCTTAAAATAAAATGTTACCAAATGTTTTTGAAAGAAGCTTCTTATGCTTAACAAGGCTGCATTTATTTAATCAAAAATAGTCAAAAACAGTAATACTGAGAAATAGTATTACAATTTAAAATAGCTTTTTTTTTCTTGTGTTTTAAAATCTATTCCTGTGTTGGCAAAGCAGCCATTATAATCCTTTAGAAATTATTCCAATATGCTTTTTTTGAAGCTCAAGAAACATTTCTTACCATTTTTGATGTTGAAAACAGTTGTGCTTCTTAATACTTATGTAGAAACTTATTTATTCTTTGGTGAATATAAAGTTTAGAAGAGCAGAATTTATTTTACATCTTTTCTAGCATTATAAATGTCTCTGCTGTCACATTTGATTTAACGCATCCTTGCTAAATAAAAGTATTCATTTATTTTTTTAAAAAATCTTACTGACCCCAAACTTTTAAACAGTAGTGTATGTGTATGCAGTATATATATGCATTTGCCTGATGCAGTGTATCAAATGCATTTTTGTTAATGCCTGACAGCAATGGTTTGGAAATGCTATACAACTGATTTATTGTATAATTTTTATTTTTTTTTGTAATATAAAAATTATTTAAAATTATAAATTTATTTAATGGTGAAAAATTAGATTTGCTATATTATATAGGCCACTGGGCTTTGTTCTTTATAGTTTTTTAACCAGCCCTAAACAGCTGTGTTGTTTGTAATAACTATGTACTCCACACATTATGCCATCAAAAATCAGGATTGCAGCACTAATCAGCCAAATGTGTAAAAGTTTAAAAATAGTAGATATCACTTGTGCAAGCCCTGTTGGCGTTGTATTTGGATTAGGATGTTGATTTGGCTCTGTTTTCTTAAACCCCACTTAACCTCACTGAAGTTATAAGAGTCAATTGATGTTAATAGGTTAGTATGTTCCCAGCTTTGTTTAACACATACACAATGCCCACCAGTGACAGAGGACATAATATGTTTTATGCTGCTTTAGTAACCACAAAGAAAACCAAAGGTAGTATTTACTCTCCTGTTCTCTGGAATATTTAGTAGAATGCCAGATGCTTAAAAGCAAGCAACAAATAGTTGATACCATTTGATACTGTTATTTATTTCCCATTTAATTATATGGTCTCAGTATTATTGATGCAACACTGCCGGTTGTGTTAGCTTTAATCATGTGGGTCAGATCATTAGAGAATGCCTTCAATCCAATCACCTCCCTAAATTCTCTCCTGCCAGCTTAATCAGCCTCTTTGAGATTTCCCCAACACCCTGAGAAACCAATCATAACCTTGTGTCATTCCTCATTCCCAGCCAATCACAATCTCCATACGGGGCCAAGCCTGTCTTCATTAGCTGATCCTTCACTGTGATCCCTCTTTAGTGGGACCACAGTGGTTTGCCATATCAGCATTTTAAAAGCCTGTTTGATGTGTGCAAACTGTGACTAATAGGTTTTTTCTCATTTTCTGCTTGCAGGGAGGAAGTCAACAAGGCATACAGGAAGTTGGCTGTACTGTTGCACCCGGACAAGTGTGTGGCCCCAGGCAGTGAAGATGCCTTTAAAGCAGTGGTTAACGCTCGCACATCCCTGCTCAAGAATATCAAGTAGGAGCGTGTGCCCACACACAAGTGCATCTCACATGGTTTCCATTACAAACACACCCTCCACATCGTGTCTGAGATATGCCATAAAACAGATTGTTTTCATCTTCATTGTGCCATCTAAATATTCTTCTTCTTTTTTTAAAATGAACATTCTTTTTGTTTGTTTTGACTGCTTGCTGTGGTGTTTTGTTTGTTGAATCTGTATTCATTATATATTTATTTATTATTTTGATTATTAAATGTGCATTAAAAACAGTTGTCAGGGCAGTTTAAATATGCTATCAGAATGTCTGAAGTACAAATAACATTGTAGCACCACAAAAGTGTTTTCTTTTTCACCTCAAGATTTCATCAAAAACCAACAAATGACTCTTTAAGGCCGAAACTTAACCATGTTCCCTTGTTTTAAGTTGATCAGCTTCACATTGCCATTAGTTGGAGTTGGGGAATTACCTCGCATTTGCAGAGTTCCCTTCTCAGTGAAGATTACGCTTAAGACAATGGAGAAGCCTTTGGACTCCAGCAGAGACTTAGTAACAGCTGAGTTTGACGTACAGCTATCACCACAGCTGTCCTGTTTATAATGTAATATACATGTTGAAAGTGAAAAGTGAAAAGTTGTAGTAGGGAAAGAACAACAATGCTGTAAAGTGCGTATTTGTCAGGCCTCAGCCCAGATCATCTTAGAGCATGAGGATGACATTGATGGACCCTTACTTTTCTCAGTCTGTCCTGTGACTGTTGTGCTGCTTTGCTCCCATAGACGTACAGGTGAAAGACCACTTACTTACCAACTGATTTGTAAGTCAGACTTAACATTCTAATGCTGTTGTTTAATCCCGACGAACCTCGAAGGGATGCCATGACCTACATGGATGATTCCCAGTTTTTCCTCCGCTTCACCTTAGCTCACTCCAAAGAGGAGGAAAAGCATGAGCAGAAAATGTAACTTGTCTAATACCTTTGCATCAGTGCAATATAACAGTACATTTGTATTAAATAAATAAATAAAAAGTCATTTTTATGTAAGTCTACTCAGATCTAACATTAGATTCTACTTAGAATGTCTTTTGAAGAGAATCAAATTTCAATATATAGTATGTAAATCAACCTGTTCAAGAAATATGGTATGTGTCATGCACATGCAATTTGTTAATTTCACTGATGTTATGTA
Organism: Tor tambroides; assembly: GCA_021397915.2. Classification (NCBI taxonomy): domain Eukaryota; kingdom Metazoa; phylum Chordata; class Actinopteri; order Cypriniformes; family Cyprinidae; genus Tor; species Tor tambroides. The sequence goes on from JAFVLL020008662.1 coordinate 66,793, forward strand.
TTTATGGATAGTTTTTGTAATTGATTTACCAAACATACACTACTATTCAAAAGTTTGGAGTAAGTAAGATTTTTTTTTTAACAGAAAATAATGCTTTTATTCAGTAAGGTTGCGTTAAAGGGGTCATCAGATGCGAAATGCACTTTTACAAGTTGTTTCAACTGAAATGTGTGTTGGCAGTGTGTGTACACAACCCCCTTATAATGATAAAGATCCACCCAGTGTTTTTTTTAATCTTGTTAAATCATTCCCCTTTCTCATATCAAGCCATTCTCAGATGCCTGTCTGTGTGACGTCACACGGACCCAGGCCCCTCCCACGATTGTTGATTGACAGTAGCGTTTTACCTTAGACCGGCCCTGAGCCTTTCCTAATAATGTGCTAGTTAGCAAGTTTCACGATGAATGCGGCTAAAGTTTACCGTCCCTCAGAGAGCGGCTCGGAAGAGAGGGGCAGGGTGAGCAGAGCTCATTTGCATTTAAAGCAACATGCAATAAAACAGCTTGCTGTAGACAGAGCTGTTTTTGACAGGGTAAAAACGGTGTTGTTTTACACTACCATTGAGAAATTTTAACCAAACTATGTTACAGACTTTTAATTAAGACCCTAAAGAGTCATATAAACTTGTGGAAAATGGGCATCCAATGACCCCTTTAAATTGATCAAAAGTGCAAAGACAATTACATGGTTAAATTTAAAAAGAATCCTGAAAAATATGTACCATGTTCTCCATAGAAATATTAAGCAGCACAACTGTTTTCAACATTGATAATAATAAGAAATATTTCTTGAGCACCAAATTAGTATATTGGAATGATTTCTGAAGGATCATGTGACACTAAGGCTGGAGTAATAACTGCTGAAAAATCAGCTTTGCCATTACAGGAATAAATTGCATTTTAGAATATAATATAATATAATACATATTTCAAGTTAAATAATGATATTTTACAGTTTACTCCTTCACAGTATATTTGATCAAATAAATGTAGCCTTGGTGAACATAAAAGACTTTCAGAAACATCATACCAACCCCAAACTTTTGAACTACTCTAGTATAGGTTGTGGTCACTAGTGCCAAGACTATATTAAAGTGTATAAGAGTGCCGTTTACCAGTATTTACACAACATTTGGGGATTTTGCTAAGTGTAAAACTAAAAATATAACCATTATTGATGTTGAGACATATATATATATATATATATATATATGGTTAATATAATAAATATGGTTGATTTTTCTTTTTTGAAGTGTTTTAGGCATGAAAGGAACTATCTGTAAATCTGTCACAGTGATGGTAATCTGGTCCAAGGATAACGCAAGAACAAAGGGGCTTTGTTTACACCAACACTGGAATAAATATAACTGGGATGAAACTGTTACATTAGCAGAGCTGTGTAGATGTGCCAACATGCATTAGTTCAACAATGTTTTGTTTGGCCCTTGTACATTAACACATCTATGTAGGTAACAATCACTGTAATGCAAGTATATAAAATATTGTATTTTTTTATGGAACCGTGGTGTTTACAACACAATGTGAGTGTACATGTGCAATGTAACCATTATTTATATTTTTAAATATTTATCTGAAAGTATACGTTTTGTGATCTCTGTTATGTTTGTTTATTTTCAAGGGCATTTGATAATGTGCTGCCTTGTTCGCTATGTTCGACTATGTAACATTTACCCAAACAATGTTAGAGTTACATCATCTGTAATGTTGTACTCCTAAATGTTTCATTAGCCACACTCACTACATAATACCAAATTTTTTAACTGGAGTCACTTTAGTTTCCTTTTGCTTCATTGTGTGATATTGATTTGTCTGAGTTAGGCATGAGTAAGAAGCATGTTTGTGATTATGCAGAATACAAAGATGAGGCCTGTTTACATGAATGCCAAGGCCACTGCTCAATGGGAAAAGTGGCTCTGTTTTATGCACAGAAGCATTTACTTTCTCCATTCGGCTTATATAGCGAAATAAAGGAATAATTGTAAATCACTTTTTGCCTTTTGGTTTTGAAAATTGCATTTTTACCACAACATCACAAACTAAAAGAGTTTCACAAAAGCTACAAAATGATGGGCCATTCCCACAGAATGAATGTTAAAAAAAAAAAAAAAAAACTGAGATGCAGAGCAGCGGAGTAAAACCCCCCATCCCAAAGAGAGGCGTGTTTTCATAAAAGTATTCTTTTAACTCAAGTGCCATGTTTTTAGAATGCCATGACACACGAGACACTTCAACAGAGACAACAAATGTGACCGTTAAGCACATATTTACATACAACCCCAATTCATTTTGTAAAATGCAATAAAATCAAGAATCTGTGATTTGTTCATTCTCTTTCATTTTTATTTAATTGGCAAAAGTACAAATAAAATATTTCCAAAGTTTTCACTGACCAACGTGAATGTATTTTATAAATATGAACAAATTTTGATTTTGATGGCTGCTACACACTCCAAAAAAATTTGTGACAGAGGCACGTTTAACACTGTGTCACATCAACCTTCCTTTTAATTACAACGTTTCATTATTTGGGAATTGAGGATACAAATTGTTAAAGTTTTGCAAGCAAAATTTTTGTCCAGTCTTGCTTGATGCAAGATTTCAGAAGCTCAGCAGTCTGTGATCGTCGTTGTCCGATTCTCCTTTTTCATGACTGGTCATACATTTTCAATAGGAGACAGATCTGGACTGCAGGTAGGCCAGTCTAACACATTTACTCTGTCTCTACGAAACCACGCTGTTGTAGCACATGCAGAATGAGAGCTGGCATTGTCTTGATCTAATAACCATGGACTTCCCATGAAAGATATCATCTTGATGGCAGTATATACTGTATCTCTGTACAATTCCAATATATGCCTCCATGTCAATAGTACTTTCGCACATATGCCAGTCACTCATGCCGTTTGGTCTGCTGCACCCCATACCATGACAGACGTTTGCTTTTGCTTCCGTCGCTAATGAAAGTCTGGATGGTCCCTTTGATCTCTGGGACTGAGAACTCGAAATCCATTGTTCCCGGAAACAAGTTGAAATGTGGACTCATCTGTGTACAGCACACATTTTCACTGTCTTTTTTACTATCTGAGATGAGCTCTGTCCCAGAGAACCCGGCAGCATCGCTGCATAGCATTGATGTATAGCTTTCTCCTTGAGTAACAGAGATTCAAGTTCAAGGATTCAAGGATTTTTTATTGTCATTCCATACACGGAGTACATGAGGGAACGAAACTTAGTACTGAGGTCCCAACAAAAATAAAACATAGCCGATAAAAAAAAGAAAAAAAAAACACTCAAATCTAAGAAGCATGATCCTCAATAAATAACATAGTAAACCATAATCTATAATTACACTATTATTTAAAAACATTAAAACTGTGATACACATACGAATATCTATGTTATTGCACACAAGGTAGAAGAACAAGAGTTTATCATTCGAACAGCCTCTGGAAAAAAGCTGTTCCTAAGTCTAGTTGTTCTTGCCCGGATAGAGCGCAACCTTCTACCTGAGGGAAGCGGGGTAAACAGTCCATAGGCAGGATGGGAAGAGTCCTTGAGGATACTGGCCGCTCTATCCCTACATCTACTGTAAATATCCTCAATTGTTGGAAAACTGCTGCCAGTAATCCTCTGCGCCGATTTCACCACCCGCTGCAGAGCCTTCCTGTCTGTAGCAGAACAATTTCCAAACCATACAGTAGCACATGATGTAAGGGATACTCTCCACCGCACCCCTATAGAAGGATGTAAGGACCGCGGTGCTCAGACCAGCCCGCTTGAGCCTCTTCAAGAAATACAGTCGTTGATTGGCCTTCTTTATTACACTCATGGTATTAGTATGCCAAGTTAAGTCATGATCGATGTGTATCCCCAGATATTTAAAACTAGGGACGACCTCAACAAATGTTCCTCCGATACAAAGAGGAGCAGGAAGGCTCCTAACAACGCTCCTAAAATCCACAATCATTTCCTTTGTTTTCTTAGCATTAATGCAGAGGTTACTGGCTTTGCACCAAGCCTCCAGTTGCACAACCTCTGCTCTATAATTAGTCTCATCGCTGCAGGAGATTAGCCCCACCACTGCTATATCATCCGCAAATTTCACTACGTGATTGTTTGAAAATGTAGCGGAGCAGTCATAAGTTCAAGATTCAAGATTCAAGATTTTTTATTTGTCACATACACAGTTATACAGAGTATAACCAGCAGTGAAATGTTAGTCAGGTCCGCTCCATGGACAGTGCAATTATATGCAAAACAAACACAAGAATATACATAAATATAAAAGGTAAAAAATAAATGAAGTAGAAATAAAAAATAAAATACAAAATAAAATGTGCAAAAAAATAAGTGTGCAGGACAGTATACTGTAGACCATAATAAATAATATAAGAAGGAATGTGCAAGAGAATGTGCAAACAGGTTGTACAGGTTATTTACATAGCAGCAATATGCATGGTGTTATTAGTGATTATTAAGTGGCGTCATGTTGGTGATTATGAGACCGAGTTTGAGTTTAGGAGCCTGATGGCCTGGGGGAAGAAGCTCCTCCTAAGTCTCTCAGTTTTTGCCATCAGGCTACGGAAGCGCTTACCAGATAGTAGCAAAGTGAAGAAACGGTTACCAGGGTGATTTGAGTCCTTGATGATTTTGACAGCTCTGCTCTTGCAGCATTTGAGGTAGATGTCCTGCAGGGAGGGGAGAGCAGACCCTGAGATACGCTCAGCTAAGCGCACAACTCTCTGCAGGGCTTTACAATCCTGATTGGAGCTGTTTCCATACCACACTGAGATGCACAGTTAGTAAAGAATAAAGCAGTGGACTCGATACACATCCCTGTGGAGAGCCAGTATTGAGGATAATGGGAGAGGAAGTGATACTGTGGATTCTAACAGTCTGTTTTCTATTCGTTAAGAAGTCCAACACCCAGTTACATAATGCTGGACTGAGCCCAAGTGCCTGTAACTTGTGCACCAGTGTTTGTGGTATGATTGTGTTAAAAGCAGAGCTAAAATCAAGAAAAAGCAGTCTCACATAAGAGTCCCTATTTTCCAGGTGGGTGAGGGCCATATGCACAACATACAAGATGGCATCCGCAGTACATCTGTTCCTCTTATATGCATACTGATGGGGGTCAATGCTAAAGTCAATTTCCTTTTTTATTTGGTCCATGACCAACCGCTCAAAGCACTTCATGAGTATCGGAGTTAATGCTACTGGACGATAGTCATTAAGGCACGAAGCTGTCAAAGTCTTTGGTACAGGGATAATGGTGGTAGATTTACAACATGATGGTACCTTTGCTTGAAAAAGTGAAATGTTAAAAATGTCAGTTAGTACCTCAGATAACTGGAATGCACAGTCTTTCAGGACCCGTCCTGGAATGTTGTCTGGGCCAGCTGCCTTGGGTGGCTTGACTTTCAGGAGGGACCTCCTGACATCCACTATGTTTACACTAGGAAGCAACACATCCGATGAGCATGCAAGTCTGGTGCTAGGTGAAGTATTAAGGGCTTCAAAACTAGCATAAAAGCTATTGAGAGCATCAGGAAGAGATGGATCCCTAGGGCATTCAGTGTCTCTGCTGTTATAGTCCGTAATGGCCTTGATGCCTGCCCACATGCTCCGAGGGTCGTTGGTAAGAAAATGACCCTGTATTTTTTCAGCATATGCAGCCTTGGCTCTTTTAACACCTGCATTCAATTTCCTTCTTGCTGCTCTGAGCGCCGCTGCATCATCAGACCTGAATGCAGAGTCCCGGGCTCTCAAGAGAGTTCTAATCTCAGCATTCATCCAAGGTTTTTGATTCGGATGGATGGTAATTATTCTCGTAGAGGTGACATCATCCACGCACTTACTGATATAGCTGGTGACAGATAATGCATATTCATCCAAATCTACCTCCCCAGCTCTTGTTGCGGCCTCCTTGAAAACCTGCCAGTCAGTACAAGCAAAACAATCCCGGAGCACAGAGGCAGGATCATTTGGCCACACAGTGATTGTCTTATTTGTTGGTTTCATTTTCTTCAGCACGGGGCTATAGGAAGGGATGAGCATGATGGAAATATGATCAGAGAGTCCGAGGTGGGGACGAGGGACAGCTCTATAGGCTCTGCATCTGTTTGTGTACACTCGGTCAAGAGTGTTCTCTCCTCTGGTCGCGATAGTGACATGCTGGTAAAAACCTGATGTAACATCCATCAAATTTACGTGATTAAAGTCTCCCGCAATCACAAAAAATGCCTCAGGGTGTTTATTTTGGAGAAAGCAGATGTTGTCATGTAGCTCGCCGAGCGCCTCATTTGCTTTAGCACTCGGAGAAATGTAAACAGCTACAATATACACCGCAGTAAACTCCCGTATTAGATAGTGTGTCTTGCATTTAATGATCAAATGTTCAACTGATTCAGAGCAGTAACTGCTTATAATAGAACAGTTTGTACACCAACCTTTGTTAATAAATACGCAGAGTCCACCTCCCCGAATTTTCCCCGAAAGGTCATTCCTATCCGCTCGGAAAAATGACATGCCACTAATCTGAAAGGCTGAATCCGGCATGTTGCTATTCAGCCATGTTTCAGTCAGTAAAAATATGCAGCAGTTTCTCATCTCCTGATGTACACTCATACGCATCCGCAATAAGTCAATTTTATTGTTCAATGCATGAACATTGGCTAGGAAGATTGACGGAATCGCTGGTCTGTTTCCAGTAGCTTTTAGCCTTGCTGGTATGCCAGCCCGCTTGCCCCGCTTTTGCTTCCTTGTGCACCGCCTTCTCTTGCCTCTTAAGCCGCCGTGCATTGCTCCGCCATACCGCTGACCTCAATAGCATCATCCTGCCTAGTTTCGATTTAAGATCCGCTGGTAGTGTTGCTGTTATCTTGTAGTTAATTTCACAAAGTTCAGATGCACTATAACATACGGACTTAGCCGCACATACACCTAATTCCTCACTCTTCCTATGAGAAACAAAAATTAGACCGGGAGCTCGAGAAGCCGCTGCACTCCTGTGCGCCGCCATGTTGAAGTTGCATTTCTTGATGCAGCAGCTGACTGTGGTAAATGACAGCAGTTTTCTGAAGTACTCCTGAGCCCATGTGGCTATTTTTAACAACTCAGCATGACAGTTTCTTATGCAATCTGAGGGGTCAAAGGTCAAGCACATTCAACCTGAGGTTTCCTACCTTGCCCTACATGTAATGTGATTTCTCTGGATTCCCTGAATCTTTTCACAATATTATGTATGGCACTTGGTGAAAGACCTAAATTCTTTGCAATTTTGCATTGCGAAATGTGATTTTTGATTTGTTTGACACTTCTCTCGTGAAATTTGGCACAAAGTGATGAGCCATGATCCAGCTTTGCTTGCAAAGATGCTACTTTTATACCCAAACATGATACCTTGACCTATTACCAATTCACCTGCTTACTGTGAACAGTTTCAAAACAGTTTAACGTGGATATTCTATAACCTTTTTTGCCTCTGTCTCAACTTTTTTGGAATGTGTTGACAAAAAAAATTTGTTCATATTTACAAAATACATTTACGTTGGTCAGTGAAAACTTTGGAAATCTTTTCTTTGTACTTCTGTCAATTAAATAAAAGTTAAAGAGAATTAACAAATAACAGATTCTTGATTTTATTGCATTTTACAAAACCTCCAAACTGTTCTGGAATTGGGGTTGTAGAAAAACAATTGAAAAGCAGTATAGTGGAATGCAAAAATGCATTCTGTGTAAATGGCCTTTTAGACTGTTGCATTATATAAATACTGTAAAAATTAAGCCAGCAGGTAAAGTCAACACAACCTTATTTGGCTCAAGTCATCCACTCAAGTGAAAAGCATGATTATTTATTTTTGTTAAAGGAAACAGATGGTTCAGTCACTTTCTGACCTGGCACATACTGTTGGTAACCAGATCAGTGAGAAGCACTTTATCCAGCTTACTTCCCACATTCCCTGAATCAGCGGCCTGGCCTGATAACTAAAACCTGCACTGTGTCTGCTCAAGAGCAGATGTCAACCAATCACAAACGATCACTTTTTCTCCTTATAATAACTAGCATACAATAACTAGTCTATACATATCTACTCTCTATATATAGTCTAACAATGTAGCAAGATGGCCTGTAAATATTGTGAAAAAAAAAATATTTAAGACATCAACTTTTTGAAAAATGGAATAAACAGCTTTCCAAAAATACATTTTCAGAGCAATTAGATTTTAATCTAGCAATTACCTCCACACATAAACTCACCTGTCACAGACATTATCCTGTTAGCTGTGACCATGAGGCCTTAATGGATCACGTGCACTTTTGCTGAGTAGATAATCCTATATATTTCAACCTATTACTGCCACTCTGTGTGTTTGTATGTATGTGCATTAGAGCCCAAGCCCCTTTGTCACTGCCTCAGTGTGGAGTTCAAGTCCACTTATTTTTGCCTCTAAACATTTCCATCAAGAGTCTGGATTCTTCCATAGGATAAGCTTTAGCAGATTGTGCTCTGCTACCTCTCGAAAGGGTCAGGGCAGCTTTTCAGACCATCTGGCTGAGCAATCACTTCATTACTTGAAGACAGCGCTACTTAAAACTGAGTCAGTCAGCCGGAGACAGGACTGAGGTGGGCTTCATCCAATGTCAATGAGTTTTTTAAGGCGGGATGACGGATAACATGGTTGGAAGGTATCAGGACAAGTAATTTACATAACTATGCAAAGCATAGTTATGGTGCATGGTAGATGGGAAAACTGTCAACGACGACTCATTCTGCACTCAGCTGCCGAGTATCCCACCTTTGAGGGACAAGAATGTACCGTTTTAGATATTTGCTTGGGTCTGGATCAGTTTAACTGGGCTATTGTTCATGGAGGAGCAGATGCCTGCATTGTTACAAGATTTATCAAGCTTGCAGCACCACATAAATGGCAAGTATCCTTCCATTTACTTTTACTTTTATTGCATGTCTATACACAGTTTAAATCAATTATGTCTTCTGCAAATCATTCTGGATTAATAGTCTGACTTTTTGCAGTAACATTTCTTATTTTAATATGCAGTTTACTGCACACATTGCATGCATTGTGTACAGTCATATTGATTAAATTCTGGGGATATATGTGGGAGTAAACTTATTTTTGAGGTAGACTGGAGGGTATTACGTATGTTTTAAGGGTATGTGGGGAGGTACTGAACTTGATTTGAAGGTATTTTGTGGATTTTGAATTTGTTGTCTTTGAGGGGTTTTGAACTTGTTTACGTATATTTGAGGGAGTGTACTGAACTTGTTTGGGGTATTGTGGGGGTACTGACCTTGTTTTGGTAATTGTTAAGAGATATTTGACTTGTTTTAGGGGTATTTTGGGGAGTATTAAACTAATTTTAGAGTAATTGGAAGGGGAAAATATGCATTTTCTGGTATTCTGGGGTTTACTGAACTTGTTTTGATAGTCTTTGGGGGTATTGAACTTGTTTTTGGGTTATTTTGGATGGTACTGAACTTGTTTTGGGGTACTCTGGGGGTACTGACCTTGTTTTGTAATTGTTAAGGTGTACTGAAAATGTTTTAGGTGTACTTTGGGGAGTATTAAATCAATTTTAGGCTATTCTTGGGGGTGAAAAAAACTAATTTGGCGGTATTCTGGGGATATTGACCTTACTTTGGTAAGGGGTACTGAACTTGTTTCAGGGGTACTTTGGGGAGTATTAAACTAATTTTAGGGTATATTCTTTTGAGTAAAAACAGCTCATTTTGGGGGTATTTTGGGGGTATTTGGGTGGGTGGGGGGGGGGGGGTGTTTTTGGATTTCATTCTGAGACACCTTCAATGTTCCATCCATTCCAGACTATTGAGTCTTTTTCTTTTCTGTCTTCTTTCAGGTTTGTGCAGTTGATAGAGGTCTTGAGTTGAATTTTGGGATCTAAAGCCTGTTCATATCAGGTTCAGATTATGGCTTTGAGTTCTACAGAAGTCACTGTTCCGCAGGTATGCCCAGCGGCGCTTCCCTCCCCCAGCCTGAAACGCAAGCAGCTAATGTGGCAGAATGCAGTACGTCACATAATCGACCAACGAGGAATCCACCACGAGGGGCGAACAGCCAGTTCTCGAAAAATCATTGTTACCGATGCCTACATCGATGATATCAACAGGCAGATTCGTAACAAAGCGGCACGGGGCAATGCAGGCATGCATAAACGGCGTTCCTCTGCAGCCCGCATCCACCCATTACGAGAGCGCAACTCCACCTGCACACGGAAGTCCACCGACTCGCTCTGTGATGCTGACTTCTTCGTAAGCTGGGGCTCCACGGTGCGTGGAATTTTCCTTCCGGTTCTCCACCACAAGTTTAAATCTCATGATCTTGAGCATCTGTACCAGCAGCACTCGTCTGGTCAGCGCCGAACTTCCCTTGTAGTCACTAATGTCATTGATATCCTTACCAAACTCCATATTCTCTTCATCCACTTGGCTGTGGCCTCTGAGTTGTTGGACTCTCAACGAGGATGGTTGGCTGGGCTCTTCATGGGACTTGGAGCAGTCTTATGTGTCTTAGCTCTGACCTGTAAAGGATTGATGTCTCCAGATTACCTGCGCTATGCTGGGCTGGCAAGCTGGCTGTCCCAGACTATGCAGGCACTGGGTGGTTTGGCATGTGGGTTGGAGAAGGACCAGTCCTGGTATGTTCTCTTCACCCTGTTTGCCACCTACACGCTATTGCCCCTACCTCTTCTATGGTCCATCTGCATAGGGTTCTTCACTGCTGCCTTGCACCTGTTGGTGGATGCCCTTAGGAACTACAATGAGACAGCCATTGTAAGAAAGGTAATGAAGATTCCATGCTCAAGCTCAAAGCTCATCAAACTATAATCAAAGTTCATCAAAGTTCACTTTCGATTCTCACCTCGGTGTCATAAAGTAAAAGAAAATCAATGCTGCTTTGGAATCAAAGATCATCACAAGAATTATCTTCGAAATATGGAGTCAGTCCATGAGAGTTTCAGTCTTTTTTATGCATCTACTGAGTTGTACTTGGTCTTCTTTTTGATAAATTGCTAAATTTTACTCTGGGTTTTCTTTCAGTTACTTGCAAAAGGTCTGTTGTACATGGGTATGAATACCGCAGGGCTGTTTATCCACTACTTATCGGATCGTGCCCAAAGGCAGGCATTCCTTGAGACACGGCGTTGCATCGAAGGACGAGTAAAAATGGAACGAGAGAACCAGAGACAGGTTTGAGATTCTTGATTTAAGAAGACATTTACAGATCATTAATATGAAACTTCTGAGGAAAAGAGGAATCATTTTGCATTAGGAGCGCTTGGTGATGTCTATTCTTCCTCGATTTATTGCTATGGAGATGATTGGTGATATGACTGCTATGGATGACGAATTGCTTCCTCAACAGTTCCATAAGACCTACTTTCATCAGTACAAAGATGTCAGGTACATGTAGCTACCTGTGCAGTACTATCTTCTAGTACATTTAGGTTGCAAGAATGGTGCATGAAATGAAAATGTATGTGGTCTTGTCTCAGCATCCTGTTTGCTGATATAAAAGGCTTCACCTCTCTCTCCATGACCATGTCAGCTCAGGAATTGGTGCGCACACTCAATGAGCTGTTCGGTCGCTTTGATCGCCTTGCCGAGGTGAGAAAGATTAACCTTTGAGTTTCACAGGCAGTTGGAGAAAAGGGATATGGTCAATGTCTTACTGTAGTGTACAGTATGAGATTAGAAAACACTTTGTTGCAGCTATTGAACTGCAAATATCATGGCAATCACTATTAGTTTTAGTGTCAAAAGTAATGTTGGAAGCTTATTGAACAATATCTTTCGATATTTTAGGAGAATCACTGCATGAGGATAAAGATTCTTGGAGATTGTTATTACTGTGTGTCTGGGGTCCCAGAGCCCCAAACTGCACATGCTCGCTGTTGTGTGGAGATGGGTCTGGCAATGATCAACACTATACGGTGTGTATGTTACGTGATTTGTACAACTATTCTCAATGTTTCTCCTTCTCCCAGTTTAATGTGCAGAGATTATAAGTAAGCATTTCATAAATTGATTTCCTCCAATGAGTTGCTCTGTGTTGCTATCAAAACATTGTACTTTCATAGATCTTTTGCAGGTGTGTCCAATCCTGCTCCTGGAGGTCAATTGTCCTGCAAAGTTCAGGTCCAGCTAGTCAAGGTCTTCAGGATTAATGGAAACTTCATGTTGGGGCACGTTAGAGCTGAACTAGGACGTTGACCCCTTGGAGTGGGATTGGACACCCCTCATATTTTGGAACATTCATATTCTCTTTGGCCTTCATTGTTATTGATGCTCAATAGCAATTTAAATCAAATTCTGCTGATGAAAACAAAAGAGATTATGATGTTAAACTTCCCTCTCTCTTTGTCAGTTATGTACGTAAGGAGCTGAAGCAAGATGTGGACATGCGTATCGGCATCCACTCCGGCTCGGTTCTGTGTGGGGTTTTGGGTCTGCAGAAATGGCAGTTTGATGTGTGGTCTTGGGACGTAGATGTTGCCAACATGCTAGAGGCTGGAGGACTCCCAGGGCAAGTACAGATCATTATCATGGTCATATGTTTAGCCGAATACTATTGATATTAAAATAAATCAAATTGTATAATAATAGGAGGATTCATATATCACGAGCGACCCTGGACTGTCTAGCGGGAGTATATGAGACAGAAGAAGGTCGAGGCTATGAGCGGAATGAGTTTTTACGCAAACACAAGATCGACACTTTTCTGATCTGCCATACGCCACAGGAAGACAAGGAACCCCCTAAAGTACGGAGGACCAGCAAAGATGAGACAACATGGAGTGCTGAGCTTCCTTTTGATAACATCATTGGAATGAACTGCGTGAGTCAGTGTTGGCTTCATAAACCTTCCTTAGATCTGAATGCCCTCTCTAGTTAGTCATAAGATGTAAAGTTATCAAATCTGTTAAATAGTGCCACACTATGTTATTCAGTGAATCTTTTAGTAACTTTATCACTAGGATCAGTGGCGTGGTCCATTACATTAGAAAATAATATAAGTAGTCTCTTGTTTGTAAAACCAAACAAAAACATGTTTACTTTATGAAACTTCTGCCATCATTTACTCACCCTCCACTTGTTTCAAACCTGTGTGAGTTTTTTTGATTCTGTAGCACCCACACAAAAAAGCCATTTGAAGAATGTTGGTAACCAAACAGTTGACGGTAGCCATTGACTTCTGCAGTATTTTTTTTCCATACTATGGAAGCCAATGGCTACGGGCAACAGTTTGGTTACCAGCATTCTTCAAAATATCTTCTTTTGTGCTCAACAGAAGAAAGAAACAGGTTTGGAAAAACTTGAGGGTGAGTAAATGGACAGAATTTTAATTTTTGGGTGAACTGTCCCTTTAACATGTAGGTCTATGTGCAAGGAAAAATACACTATATTGCCAAAAGTATTGGGTCGCCCCCGTCTAATGAACAGATTTGACTACTTTAGTAATTTCCATGAGTATAAATCTTAATGTTTAAGCATAAAACGATATTCTAGGGAATTGTGTGCTTCTAATTTTATAGCAAAAGTTTGGACAGGACCCTTTTCTATTCTGACATGACAATGCCTGTGTGTATAAGGCAAGGTTCAAAAAGAAAATGATTGATTCAGTCAGTGTGGAAGAACTTGACTGGTCTGCATAAAACCAAGTCCTAATCCCAGTTTAACACCTCTGGTGTGACTGTAAATGCAGACCTTGAGCCAAAAACGCATCACCAAACACCAATGACTTGTACATATGGGTACAGTCATTTTAGACACTTCCAAAACTGTTGCAACAGAGATGGAAATACAATTTTTAAATACATGAATTATGTTCCCATTGTTGTTGCCACAGATTTGGAAGTGCATTTTTCTGTTCTAAAGAAGGTGTCCCAATTTTTTTGTCTATATAGTGTATGTACAAGTCATTTGTTGGCAAGTCATTTGAGTTTTTGGCTCAAGGCCTGCATTTACAGTCACACCAGATGTGTTAAACTGGGATTAGGACTTGGTTTTATGCAGACCATTCAAGTTCTTCCACACTGACTGAATCAGTAATTTTCTTTTTGAACCTTGCCTTATACACCGAGGCATTGGCATGTTAGAATAGAAAAGGGTCCTGTCCAAACTGTTGCTATAATATTAGAAGCACACAATTTCCTAGAATATCATTAGATGTTTTAACATTAAGATTTGTACTCACAGAAATTACTAAAGTAGTCAAACTATATTCGTGGGGGTGACAATACTGGCATGTGTATGTTATTTGAGTTATTAATTTTTGTCTAAATTGTCATTAATGTCTGAACTACTGTTCATGGTTATGCATTACAGACATAATTTTTTAATCACTGACTATACTTAGCAGATAGCTAACATTTATCAAGGTTCTGCGCCTTGCCCTATAGACTTCAAATGTAAGAATATTACTGTAAACACGATTTTTGTTAAACAGCAAGTTGAGCTCCTAATTAAGAATGTTTGTTTATAAGGAATGCATTGATACTTAAACTTTAACTGCCAATGATTATTTTCATGTTATGTCTGATAACCAATAAATGGCTGATATTAAAAATCTATACAATTTTGTCTAAATAATTTTTAAATGCTTTACATTCCAATATCAATCAGTATGATAAAAAGAAAACTAATAACCATTATCTTTCTCTATTAATGATTGTTATAGTTTTTTTTTTCACTTGAAATACATGCAATGTTTTTTGTAATGTCATCTCTTAGATTTTAGCTACTTTCACCAATGGCTCTCTGGTGCAGCTGCCCAATCAGATTACTCCTCATTGTGCCGGGTCTCGAGAAATCAACAAGAGAATAAAACAAGCCATCGAGGTGCGCAGCAGTGAGCGAATGCGCAAAGAACACATCACACCCTTCACGCTAGTCTTCAAAGACAGACACATCGAGGGAAAGGTATGGACTGCCGAGGAATAGCTTTTACACTTTGTATTGCATTTTTGCTTAAAAATAGGCCCACACAAAATTTGCACTTTCAGTTTTCTCAAATGAGAGATGAGATGTTCAAGTCCAACTTGGCCTGCTCGTTCCTAATGCTCCTTTTCATCATGGCTGTTCAGGCCCTCATCCCTTCACCACAGTAAGTTATTACTATCCTTTCAAATACCTAATGTGCACCTTATTTGATTTCTGAAATGTAGCATTATTACATTTTCAATAATGTTCTGTCCCACAGAATCTGTCCTATGGTAATCCAGTTTCTAGTATTCCTGTTTGTCTACGTGCTACTGCTTCTGGTAACACTGGCTGAGGAATTTAAGTGCTCCCCACCATACTTACAGCACCTGTGCTGCTGGGTCCACGAGACCAAGAGCATCCGTAACCTGCTCACACTCACCGCTATTGCTATTAACTTTGGTGTGGCCTCCTGTGATATTGTGAGTGCCAGAATTTATAGTTGTTTGGGCCAGATTAATATGCTACTCTTAACCTGCCTGTCATTTTTTTTATACAGTTGTGGTGTAACACAGTTGGAGAGGCTGAAAAAAGTAACAAGAACTCAGAACAAGGTGCACAGTGGCCAGTAAACATCTGCACCCATCCTGAGGTACAGTAGATGCATTCTGAATACAACTTCCAATAAAGCTTATTCTGGTACAGCCACCCTAATTTTACCCTATTTCATAATCAGTGACTCCACTAAATACAGTAAATCTGTCTGTCTCTCTGCAGTTCTTTGTTTTGAGCGGTGTGGTGGCTATGGTGACGTGTGCTGT
Source organism: Tor tambroides (assembly GCA_021397915.2). Lineage (NCBI taxonomy): Eukaryota > Metazoa > Chordata > Actinopteri > Cypriniformes > Cyprinidae > Tor > Tor tambroides. The sequence goes on from JAFVLL020008662.1 coordinate 82,600, forward strand.
GTTCCTGAGGCTCAGCTGTCTGTTGAAGTTGGCAGTACTTATGTTAGTCATTGCAGTTTACACATACCTCATTGAGGTAGCCTTCCATGTGCTCTTTATCCGCCAACACCAAAATGGCCAAATTCAGAGGTACAATATCTGAATTGTTTTATCAAAGAGGGCATATCATACAGCGTTTCTGAATGTGGTACAGTGTTTGACTTTTAGACATCAACAATCCAGTGATTTAAGAACGAGCCAGTATAAGAAAATGTAGATTTTTGAATTGTTGTGGACCCTCTCATGTATACTGTATATATGTGTGTTTTGCCTAGATCTCAATACCTCAGACGCAAAGGCGTTTCTGTGTTGCTAATGGCCATGTTTGTTGTGGTCGTCCTCTACAACAGCAGACAGGTATTCTATTAAAAGCTTATTAAAAAGTTTATTTTTAGGAATTCATTATACAGTATGGTCCTACTAGAGATTTAAATAATATAAAATCATTACATATTTAACAATTAACAAATATATTTATTTTGAATTATATCAGTAAATAATAATCAAACCACCACTTATAATTAAAAAAAATAGTTTTTATATTTATCTGTGCTTTATTTCAGTACGATTAAAGAAATTATTTCTGCTTATTCCTACAGTTAGAAACTACAGCCAGGCTTGATTTCCTGTGGCGTCTTCAGGCCAGACAGGAAGTGGAGGACATGAAGGAATTGAGGGAGCATAACGAGTGTCTGCTGTACAACATCCTTCCTGCCCATGTCGCTCGCCACTTTCTTGGGAGAGACAGAAATAATGAGGTAGTTGCATGGATTATTGATGATATATCCTAATAGTTTAAATTTTGGTCAGAAAATAAGAAATAATAATATAAGTGATTCAGTTATCCATAAAACTATCCAGCTATTTGGTTTCAAATTGAGGGCTATTTTGAAGCATTTCAGTCATTTCAGTAGTTATGGAGCACTTTCATTAATCCATAAGCATAAATGAATTCATTTCTCTGTGTGAATTCTTTGGCTCCAAGGACCTGTTCTCTGAATCCTACGAGCGAGTTGGGGTGATGTTTGCTTCCATTCCAGGCTTTACAGATTATTACGAGAAGAAAGAGTTGATTCATCAAGATGTGGAGTGTCTGCATCTTCTTAATGAGATCATTGCTGACTTTGATGAGGTACATGGATTCGTGCAGCATCCTCTTAGTACCAAATGTCCTCAAAGCCTAAGCCTGGACATGCTCATAGTTTTAACGACTAACAGCAGCTCTGATGTTACTAATGGAATGTATTTCATATGTGCAAATGTTCACTTCTTTATCATAAGATACTGTGATAGTGAGAAATTTCAGTTTCAGAGACAGGCTTAGTCTTTTTCCCTGTTGTCCACTTAGCTTCTGGAAGAGCCTTACTTCCAGGACATAGAGAAAATCAAAACCATTGGTAGCTGCTACATGGCTGCATCTGGCCTGTCTCCTAAAAAACAGGTGTGTGCTACATTTGACATGTATGCCTGACAATATAACTAGATGCATGATATATACCAGTGACCATATCAATATCAGCCAGTGTTGCTAATAGTATTATAGGCTTCAGTTTGATTAGATCAAATTTGGAATCAGATTATTAAAAAAAAAAGATGAAATGAAAAAAATTGTACAATATTAATAATTAATAATAATAAAAACCATTGAAATGTTCATTTTGGCTAGGCCGGTCAAGACAAAGCATTAAAAAGTATTAATAAATAATCATGAATACTACAAAAACATAAATACAACTAGTAATGAAATAATTAAGTAGTAACTGAAAAGGTACATTTCTACAAATTGAGGCTCAATTTTATTAACGTGTATTTTATAGGAATGTGAAGATGAGTGGGCTCACCTCAGTACGCTGGTTCTATACGCTTTGGCCATGCAAGAAACTCTGAAACAAATAAACAAACATACCTCAAACAACTTCCAGTTGCGTGTCGGTAAGACTGTGTTATTCTTTTATTTAACATCTACTAATAATACACAAAAATCTACTGCCAATTAACATATCAGCTTAAATAGGATTTGTTTTATTTGATTTTATTTGATTCTGTCACTTGTGCATGTTTGAGGACTACTTGCTACTGCTCGGAGCCAGTACAGACACACTAATGAGCTTAAACAAGACCATCAGTATGATTTTAATGTGATTGGATTGGACAATTAAGGTTATTATAAAAAATAATACAGTATTTGAATTTAGAACATAGTTCTTTGGCCAACGTGAAATCAATGTTGAACCCGTTGTACTTTCTTGATGCACCTGCCTGGTTTTATTGTATGCAACTGATGTATTTTATTCCAAAAGAAAATGCTTTTTAAACAAAAATGTAGTAACTTGCTCTTCTCCTGAAACAACTTTAATGTGCATATAACTGCTTTTCTGTCATACAGGTATTTCTCATGGGCCTGTAGTCGCCGGAGTGATTGGCGCCACTAAACCCCAGTATGATATTTGGGGCATGACTGTGAATCTTGCCAGCCGAATGGACAGCACAGGGCTCAGTGGGCGTATTCAGGTCCCAGAGGCCACAAGCCGTATCTTGGCTGACCGCGGCTTTGTGCTACAGCTTAGAGGAGATATCTACGTCAAAGGGGTTAGCGAACAGCGGGGAGGGGTCTGCACGTACTTTGTTAGCAGTCGGGAACAGAGCTCAAGCTACGCTGAGAGAAACACCAGCAGAGGGATCTCTCTCGGGAGAAACACCCTCGCAGCGGTGGTCTTTTCCCTGGTGCAGGCCCGCAAGAAAGAGGAGTTACGAGAGGCCAATGGAGGTTTTCATCTTATGGAGATCACATGAATTTTGATAAAAAATTGGACAGGAACTGTATTTAATACCTCTTTTAGAGACTTGCATCTCTTCCATGAGTCATTGCCTTCAAGAGATTTCCCACATTCTCTGTTATTCTTTCTAAATAGTAACTTTATTTCTCTTGTATGTCCAGATTTCTGCTGATATTCAAAGTTGATTATTATGGAAGCCTATTTCCACCTCTGAATTTTTTTTTTTTTTAAAGGTACTTGTGACATTTTATCTCACAATTTGGACTTTTCTTGCAGTTCTGAAAAAAAAAAGTTAGAATTGCAAGACATAAACTCTGAATTGCAGGATATAAACAATTCTGAGAAGAAAAATCAGAATTGTGAGATATAACCTTGCAATTAAAATAAAATGATAGTTAATTGTAAGATATGTCACAATTACCTTTTCTGTTTTTTATTCTGTGGTGAAATGCGAGATATAATCTCAGAATTCAGAGAAAAAAAGTTGTAACTGCAAGATGCGAACGCGGAATTGTGAGTAAAAAGTCAGAATTATGAATAAAAAGTCAGATTTTGTGAGATAAAATTTTATATATATTTTTTTTAATTATTATATTTCCATAGCAGAAATGGGCTTCCATAGCTTATTACTGTGAAAAAATATCTAAAAGTCATGTTTCTTTTGTCTTGGAGTTGGCATCACTGGGATTTTTAGCCAATTTTAAACTTTAAATGTTAGGAATTTAAAAGGACCAAAATAAGAAAAGCTGCTTATAAACACTTCAATAAAACTTTCCTCCTTTTGGAACAAGACCAAAATAGTGTAGAAAAGCTAAGGAACTCTGGATTCTGTCAAAATCAACAACTGATTAGAACGTGTAACATTTTATTTGGAGGTTATATTCATAATGCTCAACTGCCACTGACAAATTAAATGTGGAAATGAACAATGAAGAGTCTGAGGTCTGACACATTTGTATTATTCATTAACACAAGCTATGAATCCCAGGATTATACCAACATATCCACATAACTTTCTATGAAATGTACGTAACAAAAAATATTTAGATTGAAAACTTTCAGACATTTTTAGATGATCAGCAGTTTTTCAAACTCCCCTTTTATATTATGTTTACATGGTTGTGGGACAAGAAAAACAAACAAAAAAAGCTTCTCTATGTTTTGGGAGTTTTTAGGGATTGTAAATAAAATCTTAGCACATAATTAATATTGACACAATTACAATTAAGTCAAGAATGAATGAGCAGGAAGAAAAATGACAATGCCAAAATTCTTTGTCTACTTTTAAAGATATCTTAAGAGTTATATATTTCTAGGAAACACTACCACAAAAAGCCACCAAATGAGAAATGTTGCTGCTGAATTTCTTACGAGGACACTCTGTATTTGTGAAGGGTAGGCCTACATAACATAGTATTTGCCAATATTGTCTCTCTTTTTTCTTCTCATTTGTCTGATTAGGCAATCATTGGAAGCATATAAAAATAGGCAAAGAATGGGAAAAAATATTTATACTTACACAAAATCATAGTTTTTAGCAAACATTAAAACAATTGTTTGTTATCAGCAGAGAATGAGAACAGTCAATTTCTATGTGTATCCTAATGCAAAATTGTAATGCACTTTAAGATATTTATGAATATTGTATGTTATAGGAATGTAAAATTAAGGCCTACCTCAGTATGCTGGTTCTGTTCGCTTTGGCTATAAAAGAAACTTTGGACGAAATAAACAGCAAAGTTACATAGCCTACCTCAAACTGTCTCTAGTGTGTTGGTAAGATCGAACTTTTCTTGTTACTTAAAGTTGGATTACTTCTTGGCCATGTCGCCAAATCATGTAAAAATATCAACTTACCTTATAAAAAGATGAAAATAATGTTTAACAAAAGCAGCAACAACAGATCTTGCTTGCTAAAATGTGGCTGCGCTTGCCTAGGCCTTTGGTTACATCACAGACGACAAACGTTTTTGAAATATTAAATAGGCCTACGTTTTAAAACAAAATGACTTAGTGTGTTTATTTTTCTACTTCAGAATTTCAGGTTTAATTCAACGTGTTATTAGCCGTTTCTTTGTAAATGTTTACTAGCGATTTCTGAGTGAAAATTGAGTCTTCACAGATCTATGATAGATAGAAACATAGATAGATCAGTGACTCTATTCCATTTTGTTTTTTTTTTTGTTTTTTTTTTGTTTTTTTATTATGCAAACATTAAGACAAATACAAGACGTACATAACAAATAAAAACCTTTACAGGAAAAACAGAACAAAACAAAACATCACGTCTTGTAAAGTTTCCTTTACAAAGATAAATAGGTGCATACAGACGAATAGCTAATAACAACTTAAAGTAAAAAAAAAGATAATAACAAACACATACAGAGAAAAAAAAAAAAAATTATACATCAGCGGTATTACCAAAACAATCATCATAATATTTCAAAAATCTATCACTTTTCTTGTTCTTAATCAACCTAAGAGATTTAAGGAAAGCATCGATTTCAAGTAAGAAATGTGAAAAAGGCGGCAGCAATTTAGAGAATTTTTATGAATAAAAAATTTCCCAAACAAAATAAAAAAATTAACTATGTAATTCACTGATATACTAGTTTTCCCTTCATAGTAACAAATTATATCCTTTAACTGAAAAAGACTGGAAGAATCAAGGTGCTTACCCATATAAAATTGTAAACTATTCCAAAAGTTTTGAGTCT
>JAFVLL020008663.1:0-15513 GCA_021397915.2 Tor tambroides
ACTCGTAATAACTGTTCAGTTGATTGGGCACTTAGGAGATACATTACACATGTAAAAATAGTCATTTAATAGAAGAACAAACTTTCATGCACTCATAGTTGCCAGTCTTTACCTGTTGTACTCCAGTTGCTCCAGAGAGAAGATGTGTTTGTTGAAATATTCTTGCAGTTTCTCATTAGCATAGTTAATGCTGAACTGCTCAAAACGGTTCACCTTCAGAACGCACAAACACTTGGGTTAGATCTCAATAAAAATGTGTGTCTATGCATGAACATGTGATCCATGTGGCCTCACACCTCAAAGTTCTCAAAACCAAAGATGTCCAAGATTCCAATAGACTTGAAATTGTCTTTGCCCTTTATCTTCTGATTAATTCGCATAATGATCCATGAGAAGCACTGAGAATAAAGCGCCATGGCAACCGAATCCCGGGAATCTATTGCCTGTCAATCAAACACGATAAAAGAAAATGCCCATTTTTGATCAAGTGGAGACAGAAGAGAAGAACTGCCAAACTACTCAGGTTTTTTTAAGTATATCATTGTGAGTATATGTGATTGTACCTGTTCCACTGTGAGTGGAGAGCAGATCTCTTCTCCTCTGAGGATCATGGAACGCTGGGTCAGAACTTCAGACAACTGAAAACTGTCCAGGCCCAGGAGCTCACTCACATTAGTGACAACTGCAGAAAAACAGAGAAGAAAATTACTAACAAATACATGTTATCAGTGCTGGGTAGACTACTTATAAACTGTAGTCTATTAGGCCTACTGATTAAAAATCACATGATGAAAAACTACAGCCGAACCTAGATTGTTACAAAGTCTTCCAGGTTTGAAATATTTTTGTCCAGACCTCCAATAATAATAATTCGTGAAGGTCCCTGAGTATGATGAAGACTTCACAGCTATGCATCTACAGTGTTTAGTAACTTGCATAATTATTAGCCTCATGTATATAAGTGATAGGTTCGTTTAGAAAAAGGAAAAAAAATAACTGGGGCGAATCAATAAATTATGAATAATTTACTGCCATTGTGTAAATAATATATGGAAGCCTGTTTCCACCACTGAATAAAAAATAAAAAAGGTAATTACTAGTTTTTATCTTACAATTTTTTTCTCAGAATTGCGTAATACATACTCGCAATACTGACATTTTTTCTCGGAATTGCATGATATAAACTCACAATTGTGACTTTTTTCTCAGAATTGTGAGATATAAAGTCGTAATTGCATGTTATAAAGTCAAAACGGTGAGAAATAAGTCACAAAAAGTCACTTTTTTCTCAGAATTGCAAGTTTATATCTCACAATTCTGACTTTCTTTCTCATGACTCAATTGAGAGTTTATATCTCACAATTCTGAGAAAAAAGTCAGAATTGTGAGTTTGTATCATGCAGTTCTGAGAAAAAAAGTCAGAACTGTGAGATAAAAATTAATTTATTTTTTATTCAGTGGTCGAAACAGGTTTCCATAATAATATGTAATTATGTAATCCATAAAAAACTAACTGTAATCCTATTATGAGCATTTTAAAATGTAATATAATCTAAAATTTTTGGAATCTTATTACATAATACAGATTATATGTAATCAGTTACTACCCAGCAGTACTCCATATTAGTGAAATCTATCAGTAAGAGAGGAATGACACCTCTCACCCTGTTGGGTGGTGATCTGAGCACCTCCTGCTGTCATGAACTCCACATTGCCAAGCTGCAGAACTCCAGATAGCAGTTTGAACATATCTCTGATCTCTTCTTCTGTAAACTCCATGACCTTCAGAGCCTCCTGCAGATGAAAAGAGAAAGAGAGAATGAATCATCATGTCCACCTCAAGAATGTTTATCCAGAGCAACAAAAGTCTATTCAAATGTTTTGTACCATGACATCGTCAAAATGCTGCTTGTCATCGAGACTGCGGTCCTTCACACATCCTGTCTGACTCAGGTAGTGAAATAACTCAGGGGAGTCTTCCAGAAAATATGTCTCTAAAAACAGATGGACATATCTAATCATTCGGTGTATTTTGATCTGCATTTGTGAATGTGTGTAAATGCATGTGTGTTTATGTGTATTGTCTATTCATTCACCCTTTTGGCTTTTGCTGGCCCCGGCCAGCAAAGCATAGAAGACGTGGTAGTTTCTCTCCCCTGGATTCTGCCTTACCACTCGATTCTGGAACACAGATCAGATCACAGATGCTGAGTGGGCGAGAGTCTCACTTTGGCAGACACTCTTTCTCTGCAAAATGGCAGAGTGATTCTGCCTTTGACAAGATATCCAGTGCCAAACTGTATTAACAGAACAATGGCTTGTTTTATACTGTGAACGGCTGATCATAGAAGACTGATTTCTTGTAGTTAGGGGTGAGTCAGCAGCAGAAGAAAGGTTTACCTTTTCAAGCAAATCTGATGGGGCAAAAATTAAGGGAAATGCAGACAGTAGAAACAGCAGCTTGTAGTACATGGTACAGTGACTGTGTTTAAGCATGGGGAAAAACAAATCCTGGTTACCAAGTTACCCATTCATTTCTATGGGAAAAAAGAAAACCTATGTTAATAAAATGACACTAGAGGACAATACTCAAATCTCTGGCAAAACTTGAAATGGTTGATGTGCAGCATTCTGCTCTATTTCAGTGAGAAAAAAAAAAGTAACTATGGTAACTGGGATTTTCTGACACTTAATAACATGTTATTTGCAAATTAAATGAAAGTGTCTTATAGTTTAAATTTATATTAATGCAATTAATTCAACTTAGAGTGTTTTTACCTAAACACTAGGTGTAGGACTAATTACACATTTGTCATGATCAAGTCACAAATTTGTGCATTTAAATTATATTAATTTTAAATATAATATTAAACACAGGCAAAAACTTTGAATTTGACAGTATTACAAAGTTCATGTTTAAAAGTTTACTTAAATGTGTTAAATATGCCATAGAATGCATTGATACAATATTTTCAATTGTTCTCTGATATCTACATAGAAGGTATGTGGCTTAGGTAAAGGCAAAAATTCTCCAGAAATGGTTTTACATGTCCATCTACAACCCTAGGATTTGTCCCTAGAATGAAATGGTCTGTTATTACCTTATTTGGAAGGGTCATGAATAATAATGTGGAGCTCTGCTCTGATTGGCTGTTTCACAGTGCAGCTCATTTCAGTAGCTCACACAGCAGGAAGGAAAATATATATTTCACACAGGGAAAATATATATTTCAATACTTTCTCTCGCAGTTATATCGTTGGGTAATTATACTGGGCATCAGGGTGCCGATTTTAATATGCGGGGCATTGAAACTGCTTTTTAATGCACGATCGCGTTTTACTTTCACTTTCGAGATTTGTGATTGCACGTGCTCTGTGTAAACTACAGCGGCAGTACTTACCACACATTTTACAAGATCAGATGCTTGTCAGTGGTGCTTAGGATCTGTAAATCATTCGCCATCATCCTCAGTCATCTCTCATTACTCTGTTTACGTGGTAAGTGAAATTTTACGTACTGTAATGTAACGGGCTACCGTTAGCAAGAAGCTAACCATGTCCTTTTAGTGGCTCGCATTATTTTATTATTTCATTATTTCCATGATCTGCCATTTTCGCTATTACCCTCGCTTGTTTCTTCACAATACCCGCAGAAGTCCTGATGATTCAGCTGTGCAGGTCTGGCTGGCCTAGAACATGGGCGGGTATATGGAAATGTTGGGGGCGTAACTATTAGTGATCCCGACTGTAACGTCACTGTCAGTGTTATGTTCTGATTCGCCTATTTTTCAGTGGTCTTTTGCATGCACGAGATTTACATAAGAAGGAGGAAACAATGGTGTTTGAGGCTCACGGTATGTCATTTCCACGTAGAGAACTTTTATTATTCAACTATACCAAGGTAAATACAGTTTTCCATTTTATGGCACCTTTAAGAAACAGTCATGAAGGTGTACTTTCTCAAGTATGCATAAGTATACTTTTATTTCAATAATATTATATTATCTTGAAGTTTTTTTAATTACACTTTTAAGATTAAAAGTATACTGCAAGTGTACATTTAATAGAATTAAGCACATTTCTTTTTCACGAGGGTATGGTACCATTCATAAAGGTCAAAATGTCACAGTATAAAAAAACTATGTATTAAAGCATGTGTGCAGTGAGAAGGATACAGTCAACGATGCATCCTCCCTGGATGTTCCCGCTTTGAGAGAAATGAAGCTGAATGAATTTCCCAAAGCGACTGGAGTTGTTGTTGTAGACTGTTTTGGCATTTCCAAATGCTTCCATGATGGGGCTGCAAAAGAAAGGTTGTGGATTTGTATGTGCACATAAAAATGTGTAGGCTGTGTGTGTGTGTTAAGGAATGTGTTTTACCTGCTCTGTACGATGGCTTGCTCCACACGTGTGCTTTTCTCCGTAGGCGGCATCCCGGCAGAGTTTTGGCTCATGACAGACAGGAACTGTAGCAGTAGTTTGGTGCTCTCTGTTTTCCCAGCCCCACTTTCACCACTGGTGCACACATACATTTGTGACCTTCACTGATATTTGTGTTACCTTGATTGAATTTGCAATGTTGTGTAATCTGATAGCAGTTTGTGGCAAAGATCTAAGCCACAACTGCTCAAACTCAGCCTTTAGGTTTAATGCAAATGAGATTAGTAAACTAAGATAATATCTAATAATGGATCCCCTTCAGTCAGTGAGTAAAACCAAAAGCATTCCATACCTTCCTCACATTACCTACGTGCTTTAAAACAAGATAAAAGTCACACAAAAAGCACTACATTTTTCCACTTAGCACTTTATGAGCACATTTTACTGAAAATCTCCTATTTACTGTATTTCGTGTTCTGCAAGTTTGTCTGCTTATCTAAATTGAATAAAGTGTTTGGAGGTCTTATATTACCTGATCAGCACACATTGGCTATCATGTCTCTTCCACAAGCAGCGGTAGCACTCATTGGCAATAGCAAAGATATGTGGTGGCAGCTCGCCCAAATGATGCTGACTGTACAGCTCCACTGCAGAGAGATCATACAGCCCTTTGATCTGCTTATAAGGATTCACGGTTGCCAGGATAGAACCTATGTTAGTCTGAGAGACAGAGAAAGAGAGGCAGTATGTTAACGAGTATTGAGTATAATAAAGCCAGCAAACAGTATACCAATAAAACCAGCATATTAAAATGCATGCACATTTGTAATCAGAGCATAGGCTATTTTAATTTATACCAAAAGATAAATGGAAATTTCAAGGGAACTTTAATAATCAGTATTTGATCAGGTCATATTTCACAGCTGGTTGTGTCAGTGGGACATGAGAAGATTGTGGATGATGTTTGTCCTTATCTATGAGCACTGTGACAACATAAATCCATCTAATTTAATATTGACTGCATTAGTAGATGCTGGTTTTATTAATGTGTTTATGTGTGGGTGTGTGATTATAATTTTCATATACTGTGGCTAACAACACCCATGCTGACTGGCAGTAATATGATTTACTGATCTTAGCAACAGCAGTGATGAGATTAAATTGAGACATTACTGAATGTCTGGAGAGGCGCCAAACACATCTAGACACAGTACATACATTTAAAAAAATCACAGTATATTATCTGTGGATTTGGAATTGTGTCAGTGTTGTCCTTGCAAAAAATATTTTGTTGCTACTCCCCCAAGAGGGCGCTAGAGAGAAGAGTCATTCTCATTCAGGTAGACCATGACCTGGTGTCTCAGATAAATCAGATAACCACTGCTATCAGTCATCAACCTCAGATGCTAGCAATGCAATGCAATTACAGTATCCATTTACCAAGATGGGATAAGAGAGACCCTTCACATTCACTCCACTGAGCACACCATGTCACAAATCTGCAGTCTAAAGCAAGATCAACAATACAGCTGCCAAATGAAGCACAGCATGCAGATTTATTTTTTATTCAATTGACAGGGAAATTTATATAACCTATTTTCAGTCACTGATAGTGAAATGTTATTCCAGCTCTACTAATAAAAAGCATTACACTGACCTTTGCTAATCACAGAAACATCCATACATAATTTCCTGTATTGCATATGAGAACTAGAATGATTTATCATACCGTGTCTCCTATTTCATTACAAGCACAAATATACCAAGATAAACAACCATACAGATATTATCTCACTTGTTTGAGCAGGTTATTGGACTATACTCTGAAATAGGTTTAGATTGCATGATGTGTTTTGGGTGTGGATGACTGTTGGATGGTTTTGTCACTCTGCAGTGAACTAAACAGAGCATGTCATGTTCACAACTGTTGCTAACAATTACCTCAGACACAGGACTGAGACTTTATAAATAGTCCCAGTGCCTGTAAAAACACCAAAAATACTAATGTGGTAAAATACTAATACAATACCAAACAGTTTTATAAATTGTAGTAGACTGGTCAATATGCAAAGTAATGTAGCTTTATTAGTAAAGATTTCAACTGATGTGTGGTTAGTTGCGGTTAAGGGTAGGTTGTTTATTTTATAATTACTTTTTTGAAGATGGCTCATCTAATTCGAATTTAGTGCCAGAACAATACATTTTATAATGTGTGAAAAATATTCTATTTTGTACAATATGTGATATTGTAGTGTCTATTAAATCACAGAAACTAGCATTTTATACAATAAGAGATTCAAATAGTTTTTGCATTTGACGCTGGCAATTGCCAAAGTTTTTGACAAATGATGAAAAATTCTGTCATCATTTACTGACTCTTGTGTCATTCCAAACCTGAATGCACACACACACACACACACACACACACACACACACACACACACATAAAATAAATATAAAATAAAAAAATAATACTTTTTTTAAAATAAAATAAAATTTTGGTAAATGTTGATAGCCAAACAGTTTCAGTTCCCTTTGACTTCCATTGTAGCTTTTGTCCATATAATGGAAGTCAATGACCAAGACTGTTTCATTATCAGCATTCTTCAAATTATTTTATGTTCCAGAATAAATAAAGTTAATACAGATTTGGAACAACATGATGGTTATTAAAAGATGACAGAATTTTAATTTTGGGTGGACTATCCCTTTAAAATCTCTAATTTACTAAATAATGTAATTATATAATAACACTAAAAACAACACCGTACTACATAATACACAATTTTTAATAATATATTTTTAAGCAACTGTGTTCAGTTAAGTTATATCACTTTATCACTAATTCTGGTTTAGTTAAAACCTGCATGATTGAAGATTAAAAAGAATCTGATATATAAAAGCTATGTAATTATGCTGAAAACTTCCAGTATACGTGTCTCTGTCCAAGTCAGTCCTTACAAAGAAGGATTTACTGGCTTTAAGGTCTCTTTCTATGGATTTTACACAGGTCAGTCTGGAATGTTTGGATCATAATGCAGACAGTGAGTCATATCATTCCCTCCAGGCTACAACTCTAAACCAGCAGTCTGGGATGTATGGCTCTGTTTAGACCAATGAAGTTCCAGCCTGCACTCACCACCCGATCACACGACCCTTCTCTTTGTCAACATCATTGGTAAGACCCTAGAGTGGCACACATTTATTTAAACATGTCCAGAGGGCCTATTCTTTGATTTCTTTCTTTGTCTCTCTCTCACACACAGATGCTGTTACAGTGTGTGAAACATACAGTATATACTGTATGAATGATAAAAGTGAGTTGAATTACCCACATAAGAGCATTATTGCAAGTTTAATTTAAGAACAGATGGTTAATAGTCGGATTCTGGATTTTGCAATTCAATTGTTCAATATAACCCAGCACTATTTTTAGCATGTTTTCTACTCCCTAATTTTAACAGTCTCTCTATTGCAGAGCACAGTTTTAATCTTGCTGGTATTTAAGCTGATAAACTCACTTTAAACAATGACACAATTACACATTTGGGCTATCACTTACAGTACATATTTTATAATCAGCTTTGTCTGAAAATCCAGTTTGGGATGTATTAGTTTTCGGATGTTTTTCCTTGAAGAAGGAAAATTCCTTAATTAAACAGGGTTTCCTTTCAGTCTCAGGCCGAGGAGTTTTGAGTCAATATCACTCTGCTAAACTAAGGCAGGAAACTCTGGTTCCTCTCTTAGCCGGTCAGACTGCTGTCCACCCTCAAACTCAGAATACAAAACAACAAAGGACTGATTATACAGGAAAAAGGAGTGAACCCTTGTGCATTAACTGCTATCCTGACCTACTTTCAATTTATTTATATTAAGGATATTGACATTAATAATTGTGTCATTGATGTAGAATGCCTAGATGCTTGTTTGTTCACCTTTCATCAGTACAGTATAGAGAGGAAAGGAAGTAAATGGGGGGGGGGTGTTGAAAGAGATCAGGAGCTCGACTCAAACTAACAGTGCCAACATTACAACCACAGCTCAATGTGTTGGAGCATGTGTGCGAAAGCTCTGACTAATCCATCGTTTTAATCATCTACTATCTGTTGAACAATCCTATTGCTAGACAATAAAATTATGATGTGCATATAATATGCATGAGATGCATAGGAGACGTATAAGGTTCAAGGTTATTATAGTTTTACATTTTCAAATTTGTTTTTATTTCAATAACAATTTCAAATGTATTTAACTTTCAGTTTTGTTTTAGTTAGTTTCAGCAATGATTTTCATTTTTACAGTTTAGGTTATATTTCATGGACATTCCTATTTCTTTATTTACACCACTGGTCAACAAATTTGGGGTTGGTAAATGTAATTTTTTTAAAATGTCTCTAATGTTCACCAAGGCTGCATTTATTTGATCAAAAATAAAGTAATAACAGTAATATTGGGAAGTACTATACTCTAGCAAGTGAGGAGACTTTTGATAAGTAGACAGACAAAAGCAGAAAAATATCATATGGCTTAACAACAGCATTATAGGGAACTTCACTGTGGTTTAGTTTAAGATATCTAAGTTGTGTTAACTGTTTATAAGGAGACAGAACAAACCTGAAGACATCTGTAGCAAAGTTGTAGCATACAATAATGACCTTGATAAGGTCTCAAGGATTTTGCAGTCAAGTGTCTGTAAGATTCTTACATAGATGTTGTCTTTCTGGTATCGCTGATGAAGGTTATGCATAATGGCGGCCTCATGGAGCTCTGCCAACGTGGACATGTCCTCCACTCCATCAATGCTGCTCTGGTGCATGGGGGACACCTTCTCTCTGTTTACCTCCGCCTGCTGCAGGTACACTGCCTGAAAGACAGAAACAGACAGAGTGGGCTTAACAAAATAACACAGCTTCCACGCACACCAACCTGCTGATACACACACAGATACATGAGAAGTATATCATAAAAAGGCAAGAGGATCCTTCCTGGGCCATTTTAAGGGAATGCCTGCAGTTGAATAATGCATTAGTCAGACAGCAGGGTTCCCGCTTTTCTGTTCCGTAGAGTTTCAGCGTCCTGAGGCCTTTCTTTACCCTTTATACCCACCAGGCACTGCTTGACAAAAACACCAGACGTGTTGCCAAGTAGAGAGTACAGTCTGGCCTATTTAAACTCAGCAAAAAGGAAACAGGAGTTAACATTAAACATGTTTTCGCATATGTAATATGTAGCTTATAAATATCAGTGTTTGTATTAAAGGGATAGCCACTGACTTCCATAGTATTTTTTCCATACTGTGGAAGTCAATGGCTACCGTCAACTGTTTGGTTACCAACATTCTTCAAAATATCTTCTTTTGTGTTCAACAGCTGAAAGAAATTCATACATATTTGGAACAACTGGAGGACGCGTACATGACAGAATTTTCATTTTTTGGTGAAGTAAGTTGTGCATGAAATACGAAGTAACTTTTTTTTTGTAATTTTTCAATGGATTGTATGCACAATACAGAAGAATTAAGCCATTTGTTTTTTGATTTCCTCAAAAATGAGGGTCTATAGGCAGGAAACGTGTCCTGGAAACCTGTTTGACAAGAGTCATTATTTTTGCAGTTTGGTGATGCTATTGCTGCAGAAATGATTGTAATTATTATGTAAATTACATGAACTTTGATAAAAAGTTCTTTGCTTTATTTGAGTGGACAGAACAAAAGGAAGAGACATTCTCTCTCCTTCTCAGCATTCTGTCTATTTCATTTCTGCTGAAACCTCACTTGTGTCACCCGTTTCCACAGTAACCAGAGAGCACAGCTCAGTTCATGAAGAGAGAGCTGAGAGCCTGATAGATTAAAAATCAATACAGCCACTAATGTGTGTGTGTGCGCCGTTTACTTCAGGTATGGATTGATGAGCTGTTTCTATTCAAGCCCATTAAATCAGCCACAGTCTTTTTAAGTGCACACACATGTACATATACCCCAGCACTGGAGAGCAAGACAGAGAGAGAATTATGTTTGCCTTAGTTACATGCTGCTAAATTGGGGTTGACAGACTGAAGAGAAGAAGGAAAGGTCAAGGTTTATGAGCTGAGACAAGTTGCTGCTAATCAATACAACTGACGGTAATGACATTGACCTTCCAGAATCCTGATCAGAATCAAACCTCATTTAGACATACAAGGAAACAAACCTGATTTCGAATAAAATAACACAGAATTTCAGTGTATTTGAGTGTGTGTTTTGAAAAGAGAGCACAGAATTAAGAGACATAATATACTGTCAAATCTCTGTATCACTTATACTTTTAAGGTATGTTTTTCATCTTTTCGGAGCTTGACTGTAACTAACACATGACTAAAATACATCCAGCTAACAGGGAACATACTCATACTCTGGCAAAGGAACACAGGTTCTAGCAACAATAATGGAATATTTGTTCAAAGTTCTAGTCTTTAATAATGTTCTCTTTGATAATCTGGTCTTCTCAAAAATGTTCTCAAAACATTAGCACAAAAACATTATCTATAAATTGTTTATGGAACTTTATTCTCTATAGTTAGACATTCACTATTTTATAGATGTTACTATTTGTTTTATAATGAACATTCTAAAGAACATTCAAAAGTAACTTTCACATAATGTGTACAAAATGATAAAATGGAAAGTTTCAAGTTCACATAGAAAGAAAAACTTTCTAAAACTGGACGTTTTGAACATTCGGAGAACATTCAGAAATAACATATTTATAACTTAATGTTAACAGTATCTGACGTGTATTGGACATTTCTCAGCTACTCAATTTGTTGTATGTATCTGTACTGACTTATTTTGGGGACAAAATTGTACCTAGACGTGAAATAAACCTGACAAAATTCCTAAAACCTCCTTTTCAGGTCATCCTCATTTGTAAAAATGGTATAAAAAGGTAAAAAAATTAAAAATTTAAAAAAATGCAGAGAGTTTTCATTTTAGGGTAAGAGTTAGGGTTAGGTTACCATATTTATAACTATCTGTATATAAAAACAATAGAAGTAACCTATATGTAATGTCCCCATTTAGATAGCTATGTAAATGTGTGTGTGTGTTTGGTTGTGAGTTTGTGATGATTGTAAATTTAGACGCTGAAAAGAGGAGATGAGGAGGTCTTCATGCTCCATTTTCTCCACCCACCCACTCACACTCACACACAAGCACACAGCCGCTCCATCTCTCTCCCCTCAGCGCATGGATATTCCTGCAAATCTGTTTGATGTTTGAAGCCGCTTTGCATGATTCAGACGAAAGCTGAAAAAGAGCACGAGAGAGAGAGAGAGACTATAAGCACCAGTGGCCTACATTCACACCTATAGAGAAATTGAAGCGCAACAGAATGCGGGGGTCCTGAGATGTATGTTTAAATTTGAATTAAAAACAAGGCCCATATGGAGACACTGAAAAACAGTTAGATGTGACATAATTGTTAAAGACATCTGTCTGCCTGTTCACACAGACCAAAAATTATATCTAAGAAGTAATAAAAGATTGCCCTATGTGAATGACCCCGACGTTTACCACAGACAGACTGATAACCATATGGATTGCTGGGGACTGTAGGTCAGTGATAGGCTTGTGTTCAGTAATATGGAAATAAGGCAAACAATATATGGATTTTTTAAGTCATTTTAATGTATTTACAATTCTTTCATTTGTCACAATAATGTATTGTGACTAAATTATTAAAATACAGTAAAACATAATACTGTGAAATATTACTATAATTTAGAAACAAATACAAAGCTGAATTTTTAGCATCATTACTCTAAGTGTCACATGATCCTACAGAAATCATTCCAATATGCTGACTTAAGAAACATTTCTTATTGTTAATGTTGTTAATGTTGTAAATCAACACTGAAATCGGTTGTGCTGCTTAATATATTTTTGTGGAAACAGTGATAAGTAATTGATGATAAGTAAGTTCAAGTTTAAGTTTAATAACAGTGTTTATTGGAAATAAATCTTTCGTAATATTATACATATCTATACTTACTGCATCCTTGCCTAATATAATTAATTATGTCTTTTGAAAGAAAAAAAAGTCATACTGACCCCAAAATTTTAAATGGTATTGTGTATGCATGCCATTAAATGCAGTAAATTCTATTAACATATTAATAAAATATAATGCAATTAATTTCTTAAGGCTTTTTCCATTTTCATCTCTTCCACTGAGCTTAGTTTCAGCATCTGCTGATGTTTCTCAGTGTAAAACGCACTAGAAATAGCTCTCACACACATGACGACACAAAGAAAGGCCATCTCAGAAGGGGGGGGGGGGGGTTGCATGTGAACTCTTATAGTTAACTTCTCATATTTAGGTCACAGTCTATATTTGTGCCTCAGAGATCTTAAATCCTATAACAATCCTGTGAATGCTTTAGGTGAACTTCCACACATACACACACACACATGTGCACTGAAGCACTGAAGCAGAAGACTCGCCTCAGCGTGAATAGTAGGAAGTAGATACTCACTGACCAGTGCTCTGGAGGGCACACACACAAATACACACCCACCAAAAAAAGAACCCACATACAGTTTGTCCAGCTGATATAGAGAAATATGGGAAAACACACCAGATTTACTGAAATACTGACAAAATATACAAACACGTTCACTTAAAATTCTAATTCAACCTGAAAGGACAAGGCTAACATTATGACCACGGACATTATGAGTGACCTTTTTCACATCCTCAAATTCAACCTGAAAGGACAAGGGCGACAATGCAATCTTCTATGATGGAATCAAACTCTATCAACACAATATAGCCCTGTGGCAAAGTCGGAAAAACCCTGCTAGCATAAGTACATTACAAAAACATTTTAAAGTCATGAGAAGGTTATGATAACATTTTTACACTCTTCCCTTAAAGGAATAGTTCAAAAATGTCAATTTGCTGAAAATGTACTCACTCTCAGGCCATTCAAAATTTGGATGGGTTGGTTTCTTCATCAGAACAGATTTGAAATTTAGCATTATATCATTTGCTCACCAATGGATTCTCTTCAGTGAATGGGTGCCCTCAGAATAAGCTTATAAAAATATTTTAAAAATCCACAAGTAATCCGAACAACTCTAGTCCATCAATCAACATCTTGTGAAGTGGAAAGCTGTGTGTTTGTAAAAACAAATTCATCATGAAGATGTTTTTAACTTCAAACTGCTGCTTCTGTCTAAAATATGAGTCCTCTATCCATATTATTGTTTTCTCCAGTAAAAAAGTCGCATCGTCTGAATCAGCCAAAACTGCCTAAATATTTTAGTGAATTTTGATGTGAGAGGACAACAGGGCATTTATTTTTGTGCATATATTCACACATTATTCATAATGTTGCAGAAAGGTAGGGTTGAATTTTGGTCTTAGTTATATTTGTATATCATAGTTGTTGTTACTAGAACATTTTTAAAATGTTTCAATTCACATATACAATCCACACAAGCGTGCATGCATGCATAGCACAAATTGTGTCCCAGTAACTCAGTCAGAACCACTGCAGGAATGGGGTCACACCCGTACTTAACTAAATTATTAACCAAATCAGAAATGAGAGAGAGAGAGAGAAATAAAGCGAGGAAAAGAGGGAGATGTCAGTTTGCATCCAGCCCTGTACTATACCATGCCTTAAAATCCACATAAAAAATTCAACATTCTCCAACAGGGTTGCCATTTCAAAACAAATCCCCCACACATGCAAAACAATTTTTCTTCCCTTTTGGACAAAGATCTTAGGATTAACTCAGCCAAAACAATGGGTGAGAAGACCTCCAGGAGAGAGTATGGTAGATGCTGGAGTTTCCTGGAAAGGCTGTCTGAGACCAAACAGAAGGCTAGATCGGTGTATTGATTTATGGAGGAGGGTTTGACCTACCGCAGAGAATGCTACTGAATATTCTCATGTCAGCACAAGCTCGCGGGGGTTCAGGGCATGAAACATCAAGGTTACCAGCACACAGGAAATATTGGAGAAATGCAGACTTAGATAAAACTTAATTTTAACTTATTTTTCATGCATTTTTGGAACATACTTTGGATTCAGCTGTAAAACTGGGAAGTCTGAATCATTTTAAGGATTCTGTTCATTCAGTTACTCAATTCAAATAATTGGCGGAAAAAATATCACTTATTCATTTGAGTCAACACTCCTACATTCCTACATAGCATTTCGTTAGCATTTTAGCTTTTTTACTTTGTGTTACAATGGATGATTAGAAAATAAAACCTTTACATTGTTTCAATGACTGGCTTTATCTTGTGAAACACAAAAGAAGATATTTTGAAGAATGTCGTTTATGCCCATATAATGAAGATCATTGGACCTTACTGTATTTCATTGTATGGGATATTTAGCATTATCAAACGTATTGTAATTGCAAAAAATATTGTTTTTTACAACACTCCCTCCATTTGTCATTGGTTGCTCAAACAGAAGTCCTGCCCCAAACTTAGTTAAGTTAATGTTAATATATGAAGAGTTCAGATGCAAAAGCCTCTAAGTATGTCTGATGTTTTTCTTTAAAATGAGCATTTCTTTCTGGCTACTGTGTATAGGTTTGAAGGTTTCTATGTAAGTACTGGTACTTCTGAATGGGTTGAGGCTGGGATTAAGCGCATTTGAAGTGAAATTACTTGATGAACATATACTATGTGTGGAGAGCTGAGTATCGTTATCTCATTTTTGACCAAGATGGCTTTTAGAGGCTTTTGCATTGGAACTCTTCAATGTTTTGATTGCACCACACTTTTTACACTTTTCAGTGAAATCAATTAATAAATCACTTCATTGTCTCTCTATACTAAAATGGGATTGGAGAAAATATTAAGCATTAATTAGATGCAATTTCAAAAGCAATGTCCACTCTAGCAGGATTGCATGATCTTCCATTAATAGACTGGAAGAGATCACTTCTCATTTGCACACTTTGATCAAATTGTTTTGATCAAACTGTTTTGCCAACAGCTCATGTGAACCCAAATCTCACTGAAATTAAATCACATTTGTCGCTGTAAAAGTGTGAATTTCCCTTTAGTGATTTACAAAGACACTGGGAATCATTAAAAAATGATAATCATAAATCACTAATTATAACTGTTA
>JAFVLL020008664.1:0-24214 GCA_021397915.2 Tor tambroides
TTAATATTATATATATATATATATATATATATATATGTGTGTGTGTGTGTGTGTGTGTGTGTGTGTGTGTGTGTGTGGGGAAACTTTTATTCAATGAATAGAAGGTAAGCATTTATTTTTTACATTTTTATCATAAAAATGTTCATAACATTATAAACATTTGTCACTTTTGATCAATTAAATGAGTCTTTACTGAATAAAATTACTCATTTCTTTAAAAAAAAAAAAAATCTTCCTGATGCCAAACGTTTGATCAGATTTATTTTCAAATAAAACAATATATTTACATTCAGTAACTAAAAAGACTTCTCTTTATCTTATCCATCTAATCAGGGTTACATTCCAGAATGGAGCCAGACCTGAATGCAAGTTTTTTTCGCTATATCATTAACATCAGTGACATTTCAGAGGAAGAATATGTTAACTTTATTTAAGAAAAACAAAGTATTTTCTTTGGACTAACATGCATCAATAAATCATCCACAAATAGGACAAGGAATGTCCATTAAAAAAGTAAATAGTGTTATTTTTCATTTCATGGTAAAAATCTACAACACAACCAAGAACAATAACATGCTTGTCCTGTTAAAACAGGAGAATCTAGTCTTTTTAGCAAATACAAATAAAAATTTGCATTCCTCGTTTTAGCAAGTGAGATCTAGAATTAATTGTAAATGTCTGCAGGTGAGTTTAATCAGTTACCGATCAGTGGATACAAGAACAAAAAAGTAATTGTGCGAGCATTGCATAACACCAAGCAAAACCATTTCTTCTCTACACATATATCATAGGGTTAGTGGGTTAAAATAACACGCATCAAGGAAGCATTTGTGCACAGAGAGAGTGACAGAGTGAGGAAGAGAAACATGGCGAGCGAGAGATCAGTGACTTCAAGGTCAGATGAGTGCTGAGTGCCATGTGACATTCGTTTTAGTGTAGCATTGATTTCTCACCCCTCTCTTCCCTTAGGCTAAGAAACAAGAGACCCTATGCTTCTGTCTTTCTCGCTCTCGCCTATAACACTCACACACACACACACACACACACACACAAAAGCACACAATGGTTGGTCAAGGTTAGTGTGGAAAAGCCAATTCTTACTGTGTGACTGCCAGTTTGTGTACAAATGTGTGTGTGCCATATTAGGGCTCAAATCCGCTCACTGCAGTGTTTTGGACAAGAATTCTTGGCACACAGATATACATGTGTGTGTGTGCATTGGTATGTCGACCTAAAGGTGAAGCTGAGCTTGCCTCTGTCTGTCTGTGCAATAAGAGCGGTGTCAATTTCTGCCTTGCGCACACTTCACAAAAGCTTCATTAATCCAAGACCAACAGAGAGTGGCCTGTGTGCTCGCTACCATAAAAGTACGCTGTTGCTGTGTGTTCAAAAACGATACAACAAGACAAAATAAGTAATGACATGCAAAATGTACAGAAAGCAAACAATACTGTTGGGTGTTGTGCTCTGAGCCTCTTTACAAAACAACTTTGTGCTGTATTTGTGTTTGCCGGAGGCACTATGATGGAAAAAACTCAAAACAAAGCCAATGATAGGTTTGAAAGCTCCTAATGGTGTTTGCTTGTCGTGCACGTTACAGAAACAACACTGCTGTTGACAGGCATGTGGACGCACACCATCATCGCTACATTCTCCCCTGCAGTTTGTTAGATAAATAATTTAGAGGAGGTGCATGTTGTTGATTAAGACCTTTACTAACATGTGCCTTCTGGCTGAGAACAATGTGTTGATTGGGTTCACTGTACAGGTTGTGGACGTACAGTAGAGACTAATGACATACAATCATTCATTATACAATGAAACAAAAGAGACAAACTACTGCAGTCTCTGGTTAATGTCAAGAACAAAACACCCAGTGAGAATGTGTGAAAGAGGAAAGAACAAAAAAACGGTGCAATATGGTGGCTTGTGCGTGTGTGCTTGAAAAGGAAAGATTAAAAATGATTAAGTCTGTGGTTAGTAAGAAAATGGTGCAACGCAGTGTAGCCAATCAAAAAAGAGAAGCTCAGTTTCATTGCATTTTAAGCAAGGATGCGCAATATAGTGTTGAGTCTAGTATAGTGTAAAAAGCAATCCACAAATCTTGAGGTAAAAACAAAACATTTAAAACTGGAAGCACTACGTTTGAAATATTCAACATTAGTTGAATTCTGTGCACCAATTTGTGGAGTTTCTTGGCAACCGTAAACAACCTACAGCTGTGTCAACATCAGATACATGTGCTGGACACATCAAAACTAATAAAGCTGGGTTAATATCGGCCATCATATTGGTAATAGGCCATAATATAAAAATAATAATTGTTGTCTATGTCAACTTTGGTGCATGCCTAAGTGTGAATGAAATCATCAAAAACAATACACATGCCATTTGCAATTGTTCTAACTACTCTGTAGATTTGAAAACCGTCATAAAAGTCATTTCTTTGTCAATAAGTTTTTAGTACATTTTGTTAAATTAGAAACAAAAAGAATGAAAATGACAAAGCACTACCACCATGTCTCACACATCGAGGCCTACAGATATTCCCCATGTTCTGTTTGTTTTTAAAGGTGGATGGACAGATCGTGCAGGAACTGTGTTGTCATACTGAATGGTTTGGTAAATATTGTCAGAGACAATAGTCTACACTGCTCATTTTGTGGTGGCAGATAATGCTTTCGCAAATAAATAAATAAACCTGCTTTAGAAAAACGGCACAGCTTTAACCAATGGGTTTGAACCTGATCTTGGTAGGAAAACAAAACACAGTTTACCCCTAGAGTCTAGCCTCTAAAATGCCTCTGAAGAACTTGCTAGCCACAGCGGTAACTATGGAAACCACGATTAGGACGCTTCTGAAACGTTCGTCAGTTTATTTGATCTATTATCCGGCGCAGTTTATTTATCTATTATTTTTAATAAGCGAATAAGACATTCTCGTTACGAATAGTTAGTTTCTATCTCTATCTCCATCTCAAAGAACTTGAAAAACAAGACCGTACAGTAGGCCAACAGTTGCTGTTACGCTTCTAAATGTATACACATTATAAAATGGTGTATATTTTACAGTATGGAGGAGCGGGAGCGGGAAAGAGTTGTCAGTCTGGTCTTTCTATATGTGTTTACATGACTATAGCAGCGCATTCTATGAAACACTGTTAAAAAAAAGTAACGTTACAGCTGCTGCTGCTCCTGCTTCCGCGTATCTGGACAGCGTAACTAAGCCGAATTAAAAAAAGAATATATCAAGTTTCTTTTCCTGAACTTGAATGTTTGGGAACACACGATACTAAACATTCAAACGACTTCCTGTTAAAACAAAAAGCGTCTCTAATCTCGCGTTACCAATGTCTGGATTTTGCCTCAGAAATGGATTTGCTGGATATGTCGCTGGATGCTCGCGGCGACCGATAGACAAATATCGAAAATGCGACGAAATCCATTGGTTGTTGGCGGACAACGTGGACGTTTCAAGTTCTACATGTCTGTCATTTCATTTTCTGTCACAAGCACCCACAAAGCCCACTAAATGTGAAAAGTTACAAGCTCAAAACTTACCAACTTCAAAGTCCGAGAGGGTTTCAGCAATTCGTCTCTTATTCTCACGGCTGCTGTGTAAATTGAGAGCAGAATGAGCGGCGCGGCGTGTTTGAGGAAGTATTTACCCGCTCACTGTGCCTGTCTGGGTTTTGACAATGCTGGAGGAGTGACGTCGGGCAGGTAGAGAGAGAGAGAGAGAGAGAGAGAGAGAGAGAGAGAGAGAGAGAGAGAGAGAGAGAGAGAGAGAGAGGTTTCTGTCTATCTATCTATCTATCTGTCTGTCTGTCTGTCTGTCCATACATTAATCTATTTCTCCATACATTAAAGAGATAGTTGACCCAAAAATGAGAATTCTGTCATCATTTACTCACCTTCAAGTTGTCCCAAAACTGAGTTTCTTTCTTCTGTTGAGCAAAACAGAAGATATTTTGAGGAATGTTGATAACCAAACAGTTGACAGTAGCTATTGACATCTATATTCTGAAAAAAAGGAAGTCAAAAGCTACCATAAAGTGTTTGGTTATTCTTCAAAATTTCTCATTTTGTACGGAGCCCCTTAGAGCTCATGGTGGTGGAAAGATTTCGGGGTGGGTGAAAAAAATTCGGGGTGGGAGGAAAAAATATTTTTTCAAATCTTTTGCGTTCTCTCGCAAAACTTTTGCGTTCCCTCGCAAAACGATTTTTTAAAAAAAGTTTTGCGAGGGTACGCAAACATCAGCCTATGAAGAACGCAAAGCTTTATGCGTAGGAACGCAAACATCTTTGCGAGAGAACGCAAAAGTTTTGCGAGAGAACGCAAAGTTTTGCGAGGAACGCATAAAAGATTTGAAAATATTTTTTCCCAATTCTCGAATTTTTTCACCCACCCAAATCTTTCCACCACCATGAGCTCTAAGGGGCTCCTCCATTGTTTTTTCACCCACTGAAAGAAACTCATAGAGCAGGGATAGGCAATTTAAGTCCTGGAGGGCTGTAGTGTCCTGCAGAGTTTAGCTCCAACCCTAATCAAACACACCTGAAGAAGCTAATCAATGTCTTCAAGATCACTAGAAAGTTACAGGCAGGTGTGTTTGATTAGGGTTGGAGCTAAACGCTGCAGGACACCGGCCCTCCAGGACCGAAATTGCCTATCCCTGTCATAGAGGTTTGAAACAACTTGGTCGTCAGTAAATGATGACAGAATTTTCAATTTGGGTCAACTATCCCTTTAATCAATCAATCAATCAATCAATCAGTCTGTCTATCTATCTATCTATCTATCTATCTATCTGTCCTACTAATGTCTCAGGCTTTGAGTTCATAATGTCTTTGATAGATATAGATACTCCATGATGTCATATAGTTAAAGATTTATCAGATGTGCGCAATCAAGGTCATAATTTTCTATTGGAAAACACATACGCATGTATGTTTCTCATTTAACTGCCCTTGGACTGGTATATGAATTACTGTTGTTGATAGTTGACCTGGTGCTTTCATTTCCTGCAAGGCAGGAGATTCCTGTAGGAAACCTTAGCTTTGGGAACTCCATGTAGTCCCGCCCCACACCAACACAAGGAATGGGCACGGACAAAACATTTATTGCATTCACACACATCACACACACATACGCACACACATACACAAAGAAGCAGCAGTCACATGATGCTGACTCACAGACTGCCCCACCCCTTCAATCTAGGTCTGTCAGTGGCAATATAAAGCTCTGAATTTCAGTGTTTCTATTTTTAGTTTCATTTCCAATGATTGTCTGTTTACACCAATCTAACATTTTATGAGTTACAAATTAAGGTGTGTAAACTGCATTCCAACGGATACCATTATTATAGAAAGTTCTGAAGAATAGTGAGGACTCATTGCATTGGTTTATCATGTGTGGTTTCACTTCTCTTCTGTTTTATAGAACTGCTTCTTACCAGTTATTCCTTTCTTCTCCTTTACTGTTTCTCTTTCCTCCTTATTTTTCTCTCCTCTTCCTTTCCATCTTATCTCACCTCTTTTAATACAATTTATCAGTCTTGCCTCACTTCTCTTTTACTATTACTTCCCTCTTCTTTCCCTCTATCTTTAAAGTCAAGACTGTAATGAGTTTTAAATATGTTTGAGAACGACATAATTTTTTCTTGCAGTCCATTGTAGGTTTTGCAAAGTGTTACTTCCTCACTGATTAAAAATCTTCATATTCATTTGATCCCATATTAACCCAATCTAACATCTTATTTTACTCTAAGAAGTGGTTCTAACTACTTTTCCTTTGGATATAAAGTAGCAACCTAACAAAATACTAAAATTCCTTACTGCACAAAAGTAAACAAAAATGCCCAAATTCACCCAAAAATTAAAACAGGCAGAAAATTCCAAGATGTTGATGTGTTTGTTTCTTCATTGGAACAGATTTGGAGAATTTGCTCACCCATGGATCCTCTGTCTATCCCCTGTTGTCCTCTCACATCGAAACCCACCAGCATATTTGTTTTGTCTGTATTTGCTTGTAAATGATGCTTGATCTGTGCATATTTCTCTCCTCATTCAGAGAGAACAGCTTTTTACTGAAGAAAGCAGTATTATGGATAGAGGAATAGTATTTTAGCCAGAAGCAATGATGTTAAAAACATCTTGATGGATTTGTTTCTTACAAACACGCGGCTTTTCACTTCACAAGACATTAACTGATGGACGGGAGTCGTGTGTATTATTTGTGGATTATTGTTATATTTGAACTATCAGCTGTTTAAGCATTCATTCTGATGGCACCCATCCACTACAGAGGATCTGTTGGTGAGCAAGTAACAAACTCATCAATGTCTTGGCCTTAAGGTGAGCAAATTTTCAGTCAGTTTTAATTCACATTTAGCGTCGATTGACCAACCGATAAAAAAAGTACTGATTTTTAATGTCTCCCTCATAACAGACATTAACAGGAAAGATGCTAATAGCTATGATTTCCCTGACTTTCCTGCTTAAACTAACAGGCTCTTGGTGGACTCACTCTCACTGTGTCAGTGAGGCTGATCACTGATGGACCGAGCGCAGAGTCAGTGCCAGTTTCCCTGTAGAGCCAGCAGTCTGTGAGTAATGACAGGAACCCAGTAGGGAGGAAAGAGGAAACCCCCCAAAAAAGAACAATTCGTCTGCTTATCGACTGCTATCTATTCCTCATTCTGTGTCTCACTCTGTTTTGGTCCCTTATGATATCTTTCTAGTATAACAATGTTGTAACACAATCATAACTAAAAAGTAGAAACATAAAAATGAGGCTGTGGGATTCCATGCCAGAATTATTTTGTCCAAGTGATTCTGAGGCATTCCGACCACCACTCCATTTCAATAAGTGTCACATAGTATAATAAACTGGTTTGTGTATTTTGTACCCTGTTGTATATTTTTATACTGTTGTTCTCTGCTTAAAGAGAAGACAGGAATGTTAATGTCCAGGCTGTATTCTCCAGAAGAAAGCTTGATAACGGTGGTGACCTCATGGATACAATGATAGCGCTCTGGAACTCTGCCCTCCCACTGGAGATAAATAGCTCATATTCATCATGGGGTGAGGGTGATGGAAAATCAGGAAATAAAGAGCAAAGGTGCTAATATCCTGGAATACATTAACCTGGTTGGGGAGAGCAGTGCTAACAGAAGACTACCTCTGTTTGTATGTAAAGAAAAGATGCTCATTTACCATTCAAATGCATGCATTTCAAACAGGCAAATGGAAAAAGGACTCCAAACTCTGAAGTTCTGTAAGTTTTAGCCAGTAATGGAAGTGAAGCTCATTCATGAAACCACAAAAGGCGGTATTGCTGAGCACAAGCTCATGTTTCCCAAGCTCTAATGGATCTTGGGTTTTTCATGCCCATTGTGCTTTAGGTCTTGAGGAACAGAGGAACACCTGTGTGTGGTCAACCTTTGTTTCAGTTTGAGGTTCACTTTTCTTGAATCATTATTAGATCCTCTCAGAATTACCGTATAACTAAAATATGACCACTTTATATCATGGCTGAATGAAATTTATAGCTTCGGGGTCTGCAAACAGATATATTAAATATATAGAATTCTCTTTAAAAACACGAAAATATACATACATAAAAATCACACGTAATTGTGCTATGCTCGCATATAAACATGACCATGATTGCTTACTCTAATTGCCTTTAAACAAAGATTAAATATACAAGATAAATATATTGTGTAACTTACATTGTAGACACAATATTTCCAGTTATTTTCTCTCCATTGAAGGCAAACGGCATTATTGACATTTTTAACTTCAATTAATTTCTTCCAGCTAAAATGCATTTTAGCTGGAAGAAATGAACTGAAGTTAAAAATGAAGTTAAAAATGTCAGTAATGCTGTTTGAACTCTGATCCTAACGGCACCCTTTCATTGCAGAGGATCCATTGGTAAGTAGGTGATCTAAATTTCTCCAAATCCAATTCTAATGAAGAAACAAACTCATCTACATCTTGGGTGACCTGAGGACGAGTACATTGTCAGCAAATTTTCAGTGAACTGTTCCTTTAAATGAGGCATAGGCAGTCAGTGAATGTACTAGTTTAATGGTCATAGTACAGACACTTGACGAGAGGAAGTGGCGTCATAAAGGCACCTTGTTCTCCATGTTGAAATTTATCAACTACTCTTTCGTTAGTGGGTCAGGGGAACTCAAGGGAGTGTGGCAACTAGAACAGTCCCATTTCTATCTCACGTTCCTTCTTTAACATCCTTTTTCTCTTTCTTGCCATATCGCCACCTTCTCATTGCCACACTATTGTTATATTCCCTGGATCCTCTTTTCCAGTCTTCGTTCCTGTCCTTTGCTTTCTATCTTCTTTTATATCCTTTGTGTCCTGTCCTGGATGACCTAGTAAAGCTCAGACTAATGAAGTCTACTTTAGTCTTGACAGCAGACTATTAGTGAAACTATTAGTGAAATGTATGCTGATCCGACATCAGTACTGTGCCTTTTTCCGAAAGTGAATAGGCTTTATGTTATATAAGTTTGGAAAACTGATCCCAGATCAGTGTCAAAAT
Organism: Tor tambroides; assembly: GCA_021397915.2. Taxonomy (NCBI): domain Eukaryota; kingdom Metazoa; phylum Chordata; class Actinopteri; order Cypriniformes; family Cyprinidae; genus Tor; species Tor tambroides. The sequence goes on from JAFVLL020008664.1 coordinate 8,577, forward strand.
AACAGTTTTCAGGGGGCCTACAATAGCACAGTGGACCTCAGTGTCATTAATATTTCAAAGGATGAAAAGAAATAGGGTGAAATGTTTTGTGCTGCTTCTTTTTTCTGTCATATCAATTATTTAGGCATTCTGCTGCTTAATCAACCTCTCTTTGGCTGTTGGATGAAGTGCCACAGACCACTTTGATAAAGCTAATTATCTTAACCTAGTTATATCGCATTACTAGGCTGCAGTTTCATAATAGAGCTCACACACGGGCAGATTATTGAGATAATGGTGAGAGGGATACACATTTGACTCGAATAATCACAGTTAGCTGTTTGTTGCTAGGTTTGAGGCCCGTTTACAATAGGCTACAGAAAATAAAATATTGTAATGAAATACGCTTAATTATTAAATAGATATGCTAAATGCAGTAAGCTAATGGGGAGAAAGTAAAACAGCATCGAAATCTGATCAATTATTTTTATTACGAGCAAATATTTAACTACCGCATAATAATCACTGACAAGAAGCGTGACTTGCTGTTCCCTGCTTAAGTGTGTGTCGCCCCCTAGAGGCTGTATCTTAACCCTTGGAAAATCTTTTTATATATTTATTGTGTAACTAATAGGCATATATTTATCTATGTAATACCAAGTATCTAAACATGTGAAGCCAAACAATCTTACAGCCAGTCATTCCTTATGAAAAGAACAACTTTAACTGTGAAATGAAACCAAAATGCATTTTTCTTACCTTTAAAATGCATGTTTATATGACTTTTTATTCTTCATTATGCAGGGGCTTTATTTAAATTTAATAAAGCATTAAGGAAGAGGGATGATCTCCATGGGAATAGGTTCTGTGCTGGGAAATACCAGATACAAATACACTGGCACTTTTTTAGTTTCACAGAATGCATTTTTAACAAAATGTAATAGGCTATTAAAAGACAAAAAAACAAACAAACAAACAAAAAACTATATAAAAAGAAAAATGAGTCCTACTAGGTTTTTTGAAAATCTACTTAACAGAAAAAGGCCCAGTTCATGTAGACAAATGGTTCTTTTTAGTGAGATGAATATATACAACAAAAATAAAGGTAGTTGCTGATTTGAAGACGCAGTTTTGATCATTTATGGCATTCATGAGCTTGAAAAACATGCCTTTTGGGAATAATGTGGCTTTAGATGTGGCTTAAGGCTGATATTGTACATAAAGCTTATGACACATTTTTAATGAAAGGTTCAACCGACACAGATGTTCACAACATTTGCATACTGATTTACATCGAGGTTTTACCAAATGTGGCCTTCAAATGTATGCATCGTGGCGCATACAACCATCCTTACATAAAATGACCACAGTAACCATTGTTTCTGACCATATACCATAGTTTTTAATATCAGTGTAATTATACTAAATGCATATAGGATCATATTCCAAATTGAAATGTTTTTATTATGTTTTTGATGTCAGTGGTGACTAATATCAAATTAGCACAGCTTCACTGTAGTAACAATAACTGTAGTGGTATTCTAGCGAAAACAATGGTTGCCATTGGTTGGAACAAAGTCAGCTTGGGGACCACGGTAAAATAACTACCAAATGTGAGAGAAAATTGAATCACAGCAGATGATAGCAATATCTTAATACAGCTGCAAATTAAATATATCACACTGAATTGTAAAATGTACAGCTCGCTTCATTTAGGCTATACAATTCTGTATCAAATCCATATGTAAATATATATATATATATATATATCACATGATGTGATTTGTATATAAAACATGGACTTTTATATCTGAGGTGGTAGGATATGCCATGCTAAACATTTAGCTGTTAAATGTTATGAACAATATTGTATATAACAAGCCTATATTGGCTTATCATATTCTTCCAAACCATAACAAATGCCTTAATTTATTTTTAATTTTACATTAATGTATAAAATGACAGCACTTCATATAGAAAGGTAGTTACAATTTCTAAAAAAAATGAACATTCTCCTTTATTCGACACAGACGAGTAGTTTCAGAGCAATCATGCACAACACCTGAGCTTCACTGAACTGCAATGTTTACATATGGCACTTTTTTAATGAGTCTGTGAAGTAGGTGAGGCATGGGACTCGTCCTGGGACAGCACAAACACCGAGCGTAACATGCCTTGTGTGAATCTGTCCTTAAATTCAGCAGCCAAAAAGAAGATCGAGATAAAAATGAAGGTATTAATGGTGTGTTTCCGCTGGTTTCTCAGGCACAGGTGACTCTGATGTCATAGGTTTAAGCCCGTAATGGGTTCAGCTGTCTGGGGAATCCTGCCCAGAGTCCTGTAGTTGTCTGGGCAGATAGCTGGATACTATAACACTGTGGCCTCTTCCATTGCGTTTACCCACCTGCAAAATAACAGTTCATTCTTTATCATAATTCTGAGGATTTCAAATGGGAATGAACAATGCAGATGACTCTTGTGGGTCATACCTGCGTGCAGTATGCTGGTCGTCTGCTCTGAAGGTGTAATACAGTGTTTTTTTATGGTACAGCTGGAAAACGTTGTCTTTGTCTTCCCCTTCTGATCGATCCGAGAGCTTCACAGTAAAACCCTGCAGAGGAAGACTTTCAGATGCCACTTTATCCTGCAGACACAGAAAACAGAGAGAGAGAGAGAGAGAGAGAGAGAGAGAGAAGTTAAATGTGTGGAGGGTTTGTGCTATATTCTGTTGCTAAAAAGTATTTCAATATTATCATTTTGCATAGTTCAGCACGTGACTAAAAAAGAAAGCACGGTTTAGCAGTTCAGACAATGTGACATAAGTCCTTTAATGAGATTCATTAAATTTAACATTATAATTGTTTTATTTTGTAATTTATCCAATCCAGGTCAGATGCAGTCTGAGAAGTATATAATGTGAATATATATTTCTGTTCAGTAGTTTGGGGTCAGTAATATCTAATTATTTATTTATATTATTTTTTTTATAATTATTTGATTAATATTTAATATTAAGCAGCACACTGTTTTCAACATTAACAATAATCAGACAACAAATCAGCATATTACAATGATTTCTGAAGGATCATGTGACACTGAAGACTGAAGAAACGATGCTGAAAATTCAGCTTTGCCCTGACAGAAAAATTACATTTCAAAATATATTAAAATATATTTAAATTGTAATAATATTACTGTTTTGATCAGTCACCCAAAGTGGTGTATTTGTTTCCCAAGCTACTGATTTATTAATGATACGAGGAACCAAAGGCTGATATTGTTTGATAATTTTGGTATTGATCCAACCCATTAAATGTAGTTTGTGCAGGTTGTAATGTGCGTATGTATGCCTGAGTGTTTGTTTGTACGTAATGTAGTGTCTGTGTTGGTGTGGGAGACTCTGGGTCCCCTCACCTCTCGTGCTTTAAAGGTGTAGAGCACCTTGTCTTTGAGCAGAAACCACAGCCTCTTCCACTTCCTTTTGCTCTTTTTGCGTCTTTGCAGACTGCCACTCATAGTGGACCCCTCTGCACCCACAGATACCTGCACACACCAAGACTTTTTAAACTCGGAGTAATTATGTTTTTGGGTTTGACATAAGAATACCTCATTAATTCAGATGTGAATGTGAGTGTTTGTGTGTGCACCTGTGTGAGAGGTGAGGTGCTCTTTCTGTTCCTCCACAGGCTGGGCGGCTGTAGGCTTTGGAACACAGCAGAGAGAGGCCTGCTGGCCCTGTTTGTGCGGGGACTGGTACTCCCACATGATCCTGGAATATTACCACCTACATACACATCACACACTGACATTAACTAGACAGCCACTGTGATCATTTAAACGTTTCGAATGAAAACAGCCTAGTTTGATTAAACAATCAATTGCAGATGAATAATGAAAACAAGAAAAGTAAATGATATTCGTGATAATATTCTAAAAGTTTACATGAACGATTTCTGTACTATTTCTAACCCTAATTTGCATAACACTCTGTTTAAAGCCTGATAAATTTTGGAGGCTTACCTCTCTTTCTGAGTTCAGCGTAGCAGTGGTCACAGACTTTCGCCATCCTATCCTTCAGGTACTTTAGAGGATACCTGTTCCTCGAGCAGGAGCGACACACAACCTAAAAATGGGACGAGACGGCTCAGATGAATAAGAAAAATGAGATGCGATGAGAGATGACAATAAAAATAAGAGAAAGCAGGGTCACAATTTAATGCTGATATTCAGTATATACTACTGTTTAACAAGTTTGGGGTCTGTAAGATTTATTATTTAATTATTTATATAAAGAAATTAATATTTCTATTCAGCACAACTGTATTTAACATTAATAATAATAATAAATGTTTCTTGAGCACCAAATCAGCATTAGAATGTTTTCTGAAGGATCATGTGACACTGAAGACTACAGTAATAGCTGCTGATAATTTAGCTTTGCATCACAGGAATAAATTACATTTTAAAATATATTAAAGTAGAAAACAAATGGAATGTACACAAAATCTTTGAAATCTACTTTGCACATTATTTCCTCAAAATATTGCAAAACTGTGCACTATAAAGTCACCATAATACTCTGAATGAAGTGAACAATGAACAAAACCCTTTCCTGACACAAGGGGGAGCCAAGTGGGCACTGCTATCAGCCAATGCCAAATATTTGCTGGCTAACTAGGCTGATTTACTAATCGATCACTAATAACAATCCTATTCATAATATCACAGAACAAATATGTTTATTTGATGGCAATAAAAATAGTAATTCAATAAAACTACTTGAGTTATTTTTTTGGTTGAAAACAAAACATACATACAGTGCCCTCCACTAATATTGGCACCCTTGGTAAATATGAGCAAAGGTAGCTGTGAAAATAAATCTGCATTGTTTATCCTTTTGATCTTTCATTAAAAAAATTCACAAAATTCTAACCTATCACTGAAGAAAAACAATTGAAAGTGGGGGGAAAATTTCGTTGTGAAATAAATGCTTTCTCTAGTTCATATTGGCCACAATTATTGGCACCCCTGGAAATTCTTATGAGTAAAATATCTCTGAAGTATATTCCCATTCATATTTACATTTTTTTGAGCACACCAAGGAGACTAGGAGCATAAAATTGTCCAGCTATGACTTCCTGTTCCAAAGGATTATAAATATAAAGAAAACAAAGACCACCTCTGAGTATTTTATTGTTAACTGTAACAAATCAAAGAATATACAGTATGATTTGAATTTAAAGGGATAGTTTACCCAAAAATGTTACTCACCCTCATGTCGTTCCAAACCTGTAAGACATTTATTCATCTTCATTACATAAATTAAGATTTTTTATTTTGATGAAATCCGAGAGCTTTCTGACCCTGCATAGACAGCAATGCAACTGACACATTCAAGAAAGGTAGTAAGGACATAAAATAGTTAAAATTGTCCATGTGACATCAGTGGTTCAACCGTAATGTTATGAAGCTACGAGAATACTTTTTGTGCGCAAAGAAAAAAAAATTAACAACTTTATGATGAACTAAGAGAGATGGACGTTTTAAGTCAGAACGCTGGTTCCTGCGTCAGCAGCACCACACACATGCGTTGTGGTTCTGTCATGTATGCGTGTCGAAGTCTGACACGGAAGAGAAGAAATGATTGAAATTGAACCAAATTTTGAAACACAAGAAGTATTCTCCTTACTACCTTTCTGGGTCTTGAACGTGTCAGTTGCGTTACTGTCTTAATTTGTGTTCCGAAGATGAACAAAGGTCTTACGGGTTTGGAACGACATGAGGGTGAGTAATTAATGACAGAATTTTCATTTTTGGGTGATCTGTTCCTTTAAGAATATCAGATATCTATCTGCACGTGGTACAGATGTTTTACCTTTCCACATGCGTTGCAGTGATGCCGTCGCAGTGTTAGGCTGAAGTCTGACGTGCAGTTCATGCACATCATCACATGTGAAACAGGAACTAGAACAGGAGCAGCCTCTCCCAGAGACATCCATAATTTTTCTCTCGCCTGGAAACATGGACAGTGATTTCCTCATTTAGGCTCCTTAATATGAAATACTAATGCATTAAACAAAAACTTCACAATGACATTTTTTCTGTTGCTCGCTTGATAACTAGCCCATAGATATGTTTGTATAGAGGCTGTGTAAAATATTTCCTCACACCTCACTAGAGCAGCTGAAGGTATTGAGGCCTGCGGCGTGATCCGCTATAGCCCGACTCAGCGTGTGGAACCAGTCCTCTCTCTCACCTAAAGAACTATCAGAGACAGAAAGAAGCCATGCTTGTGATTGCATGACAGTAGATGTCAGTACAGACACATGCAAACCATTATGGAAATGATCATTACCTCGCTGAGAGAGTGATGGTAACATCGCTGACTTCTATCCTGAGCGTGTTGAGCACATTGTCTATGACAGGTTTACTGACCTACAGACACATGAAAACACGTACACATACTGCTCAGTTCTTGACAACACAATTGAAATACAATTGTTTCCTAGTAGGTTAACCAAAAAACAAAATGAATCTGCTGAGAGATGCTGCTGTCTTACCTTCATTCCACTTAGAGTCAGTGTGTTTTTCAGCCTGTATTTACCATCCTGCTGAGGGTAGGTGTACAGCATCACGTCATTCATCTGCAACACACCCACAAACATGTTTAATATCTAAATGGGGACATTCCATAGACTAGACTAATTATAAATACTATAACCTAACCGTAACCAGCACTCTAAATATTCAGCTTTTTTTTTATAATTAAAAAAATGTACTATATTGTAATATCATTTTTACAAGAGTGTTTTGTCAGATTTAACTCAATTCTGGGTACAAATTTGTCCTCAAAATATGTATGTACACACACGCATACATACTTTTATACATTACTTATACTTTATACATAAACTACACAATTTTAAATAACTTCAGTTCATGAGCACTTCATTATTTAATTATTAAAGTTAAACTATTTAAATTAGAGATTTAAATGATTTAATATGATAATAATTATTATATTATTAATATATGTGACCCTGGACCACAAAACCAGTCTTATGTTGCACGGGTATATTTGTAGCAATAGCCAAAAATACTTTGTATGGGTCAAAATTCCAAAAATCATTAGGATATTAAGTAAAGATCATGTTCCATGAAGATATTTTGTAAATTTTCTACTGTAAATATATCAAAACTTATTTTTAGATTAGTCATATGCATTGCTAAGAACTTCCTTTAAACAAATTTAAAGGCAATTTTCTTAGTATTTTGACTTTTTTGCACCCTCAGATTCCAGATTTTCAAATAGTTGTATCTCGGCCAAATATTGTTATGTCCTAACAAACTATACATCAATGGAAAGCTTATTTATTCAGCTTTCAGATGATGTATAAATCTCAGTTTTGAAAAATTGACCCTTATGACTGGTTTTGTGATCCATGGTCACATATATACACAATGATTATTATGATTATTAGTATCATTATTACTACTACAGACAATACTACTATTACTACTAATATTAAACAATATATATTTAAATTATTTAAACTTAAACATGAGCTAAAGTAATAGTGATGCTTGCCTTCTTTTGTCTTTAAGGCCACCACAAGGAGGCAGTAAAACCTTTTAAGTCTGCGCACATCTGCTCTATCCCTGTCCAAGTTAAACCATTAGATTAGATTCAAATTATTTAATTATATTATATTATTATTGTAGTATATTACTATTGAATAGACTATCAAAATAATAATATTTACATTATTTAAACCCCTAAACTTGCGTATGAGCAAAGTAATAGTAATGCTTGCCTTCTGTTATGTTTATGTCTACCACAAGGAGGCAGTATAAGCTTTAAATCAGTGATTATCAACCTTTTTGATTGCAAGTCCCTCACCACCCTTTTTTATTTTAAAGGAATTAGGAGTGTCCATATATGAAAATAAGGGTAACACTTCATTTTGCAGTGTCCTTGTTATACATGTTAAATATACTAGTAATAGTACTATAGTAATAATAATTTCTGCATAATAAAAAGCAACTAAACCTAAACCTATAGTACTTGATGTTCATTATTTTACTCAGTATTTTTTAAGCCATCTTGAGGCCCCCTAGTGGGCCCTGGACCCTTAAAGCAACTGCTTTAAATAGTTTTGACATGATCTAATTTATTCCTGTCTGCTGCACATTGTTCCCCAAGTGTAGCACATTCAGTTCAGTACCCAAGAAAGCAATTCACACATTCAATACAATAGGTTGTGCTTGATAAAAACAGTTTATGGGATATTTTCTGCTTTGCTTCATTCCTGACAAACTCACGCCCACAAACAGGCTAGCCCTACACTTCAAACCATTGTGTTTGCTCGACATATATAGCTCCAAACAAAAGTGGTGACATCATCAGACATGCAATGTGCGTGCCCCAAACATCCGCAGTTCACAGGCCGGGTCCTTCTGAGAAAGGCTTTTTGGGTGGAGGCAGCAGGACAGAGACAACAAAAACATCAACAACAACAACCCTCAAAAAGCAGAGAATGTATCAATTCTCATGTAACTAGTGTGTGTGTCCCTTGAGAATGGACCATGGTGAAGAAACATACGAGAGAAAACAACAAATAACTTACAGTCCTATGTAAGACCTCCATAGTGATCTAATACCATAACAGTAGCCTCAAAAATCAAGGCCCTGATTGCATGTCAACACAGCTTAACTAGTACTGCATGATATCTGTGACAATTTGAACCTGACCATAACTTTTTAAGTTGTTCATGATTACTGGATAATGATTTTTATAGGGATTTCTGGGACAGATTTTCTTTTTTTATTATCAGGTAAAATTCCTTAAAATTAATATATTATAACAAATACTATTTTTTATATATTTCTAGGTCTGTAAATCCAGCAATATTTTAAATTAGCTTTTATTTTTATATTTTCACATTTTTCATATGTGACCCTGGATCACAAAATCATCCATTTTCCTTTTATGCCAAAAATCATTAGGATATTAAGTAAAGATCATGTTCCATGAAGATATTTTGTAAATTTCCTACCATAAACATATCAAAACTTAATTTTTGATCAGTAATATGCATTGCTAAGAACTTAATTTGGACAACTTTAAAGGCGATTTTCTCAGTATTTTGATTTTTTTGCACCCTCAGATTATAGATTTTCAAATAGTTGTATCTCGGCCAAATATTGTCCGATCCTAACAAACCATACATCAATGGAAAGCTTATTTATTCAGCTTTCAGATGATCTGAAAGCTGACATCTGACACTTATGACTGGTTTTGTGGTCCAGGGTCACATATTTATTGTAACATTTCTAATATTTATGTTTTTCATTTAACATTTTTATTTTAGTTTATTTCAGACTGACTTCAATTAACATAAACGATTTTAAAAGTTTTAGTTTGAATTAACAATAACAACATGGTGTAAATCACAAAATTAAAATTCCATGACATGTTTTCCATGATCATGGAAACCCTGTCTCAGTAATCAAAGATAGTCCTTCAAAGATACTTCATGCTTTGACTGTAACTGTTGTACGGTCAAGTGGCAGATTTATACAGGCAATGATGGGTGGTTTTGACAGAGGAAATGGCCTTCGGGCATCAGTGTATGAATGATAGTTGGTTGGCGGGATTTTTTGAGCAATTCACTTATTAATCCATAAATTAAATCCGCATCTCGAAGAATCATCGTTACCAGGGGACCCTCTGACATCATCATATCACACCCAGTCAGTGCTGGACTCAGTCACAGGTTCTCATTAAAAAAAAAAAAACCCTCCAGTTAGAGATTGATCGATTAAGGGAGAGAAGAGAGCAGGGAGGAGAGGATGACAGCAGAAGATGAAGAAAGACTCCAGTATCTGGGATCTTCAGAGTTGAGAGTGTAGCAATATCAGAAAAGCTTCCTGTATGCAGGTATACACAGTCCAAAATTACCACTTATCAAGTGCCAGTTTTCCAGTAACATAATGAGGAACTACAGCATATTACATGGTTTAAATTGGACTGTATGAGCATGAGTCTGACTGATGTCAAAGCAAATGCATAGTCTACAAACCGCCTTGTGACAATGTGAAAAAGTTACTTATTTAGTACTCAGAACTTTAGAAAAAGGAGGGAAAAACACATGGATAGTAATGTGCTTTCTAAAGATATAATTACTTTCCACACCCAAAGGTCTGTATACACTACTGTTTAAAAGTCAGGGGTCAGTAACATTTGAAAAGAAGTCTCTTATGCTCACCAAAATTTATTTGACCAAAAACTACAGTAACGTTGTGAAATATTACTGCAACTTAAAATAACTGTTTTCTATATGAATACATTTAAAAAAAAGTGTTTTATTTCTGACAAACAATTGTAACACAATCGTACTGGCCCAAAATTTTCTGTGTATTTAAAACATCTTAGCAGAGCCCACAGAAACCACTCTTCTTAAAATCTTATCATTAAGACATTCAGAAAACCACCCGAGTGGAAGTAACGGAGTAAATGTACTTCAAGTAAACAACTGAACTGACTGCTCAGCCTAATGTTTTTAGTGTTGTTTTTCAGCTACGGTGGCTCAGTGTTGTTGATCTGTTGTTCTCTGGGCCTAGTCTTCAGTGTGCTGTCAGTAAAGTCCCAGCACAGGAAGCTGGCATCCAATAACCTACAGCAGACATCCCGAGAGGAAGTACGACCCTCGAAAACAAGAGCGCTATAAAGAGGGGTGGGGGTAGCCTTGTGCTACAGCTAATGTAGCCTCCAGTGTCTGGTGAACAGTTATGGCACATATAAACCAGTTCGCTTACTCTCTAGGAAACTGCCTGCCTTTTTGAATGACCAAATATCAACAATACACAGATATACCTGTCAATAACTACTCAGTACCCAATATAGGCACCTTTATATTAAACTGAATGTATCAGGCAGCTAGCTTTAAACATGTTGACAGTTTATCTAACTTTAATTAACTTGCCAAGCAAGATTCCATTCAGACTCTGCGATGACAGTATTTGGCTTTTAAGAGAAAACCAACTGTATAATAAAAAAGCTATAGCTGTAAGAATGCAACACCTACTTGCCCTCAGACACATTTCTGAACACAAGAAGCGGTCTAACTGAAAGAGAAGGTCTTAATGGTCCCACTCTGCCAATAGGATTGATCAGTACTGTAGAACACATTTATTTACAGACACAAACAAAGTCAGGTGAGCTCCAAACAGCTGTGAAGCCACCTGTTCTAAGGTGTACTGCCAAATGTATTGACAAGCATTTATGGTAAACTAAAATATAATGCCATTTCTATTGAAACTTGTGGTTATACTTACAGTGTAATTATACATTTAAGTACTGAGTAATATTAATTAACTACACGTACTTACTATATGGTTAGGATTAGGATTAGTGTTTGGCTTAGCGTTACTTGCATGTAAATATGCATAATTAAGTTTTATTATAATGGTACGTACATGTAACATGTGTAACAAGGACACCTTAAAATAAAATGTTACCAAACTTGTATTTAAATCTATTTGTAATTACACATTTGTAATGACGAAGTAGCAATTTAGTATGTTTAAAATATATTAACTTTAAATGTAATATCAAATAAGTCATTAAAGCTAAAATTATAATGAAGTACTTCTTCATGACAAAAGATTATTAAAATGTAATGATTTAAAATGTACTTTAACATACAACTTTTAATCTGACATTATTACAATGTACACTTTTTAAAAGTGTATTTAAGTATGTTAAGAAAGTTTACTTGCTTTAATTGTACTTAAGTGACCTTTTTCATTTATATTTAATTAATATTATATTATCTGCAAGTACAGTTTTTTTTTTAAATACACTTGAAGATTTGAAGTACACTTCAAGTGCACATTTAATACAATTAATCGCACTGTAAGTAAAGAAAAGCATGTCAAAATACCAGGAAGAGGTGTCTGGGCTGCCTGCTTTTCTGAGAGACCTTCATCAGAGTGCCCTCCTTAACAAACACCTGCAAAACACACAGGTGCAAGAGGCCAGGTGACTTATGGGTAAGGGTGTTATTCACTTAAACCTTTGGTGTCTAATAACTGTTACTGATCTTTCAAGTTTTACTGCCAGTAAAAACAGTAATAAACTATAAACATGACACCATAAATACAGCGTATGAATCTGAATTTACCCTTCCTGGTTGGAGAAGGTCTCTTTTTCCTCTCACGCTGTAGTCGATGTGGACCAAACGAAGCAGGTTCTCCTGCGATTGCAACAGAAAGACAAGAATGAGAAATAGAACTAGAAAATCAAAGTGTTTATTTCTAATTTCTCTGGATGAGAAAAAGGAAGAGCTGCTCAGAAATGAATAATGGTAGAAACAGAAGGTTTCTGTGTCTGTCTGTGACTATGTGTATGTGTTTGGAGATGCCTCTGTGTCTGGCTGATTTCACATTACTCTCTTTGTTTCTGGACACCTGGTACACTATGATGACATCATATCCCCTCGCTCCTTTTTCATCATGTGTCAACAATACAACACGCTCTCTCACACACAGAAACAACTCACCCCGTGTTTTAGATTGTCATTAACCTGGTCTGCGACCTCTGACACGATTACCAGTGCAGCTATTGATGAGAAGTTGCAGTCATAAGCACAATTAATGTTTTCACAGTTCAAACGTGGTCAGTGGTTATCATTGTAACAAAGACAACAATACCTTGTGTGTCTTCATACTCTTTTGAATCCGGAGAGAGGTTGTTTAAGTAGTCTGTAAAGAATGAGATGAAAACCAAATTACTGATAAAGAGACAAACTAGTTCCTACTTCACAATCTCATACTCTTTTAAACACACTCTTGTTTTATGTACAAGATCCAACATACAGTACAATATTTACAGTTCATTTTTAGCCCAAACTTCAAAGTCATTGGCAGCATTTGAATGGGGAAATGTAATTAAGTGATCAAAAAAATCACTCACAAGTGAAATACCATCTATCAAAATGTGAACACCAGGACTGCAAGTCAGCAACTTTACACCTACTGTAAGATTATGCCAATAAAGTGTTGAGAAAGTAGTTTTATTGTTTAATTACTGTATTTCCTGTGCATTTTGATGCAGTTTGATAAATATAGACTGTTGTTGCATAAATGCACCTTTATGCAGTCTCTTTGTATGCAGTAGGTGTGCATATACCTGTACTTCCAACATTTACATATGTAGAGCCCAATAATTGCACTTGTGTTATTTTTGCACTAATTTCTACACTATTATAAGATTTATTAATATTTTAAATAAGCTTTCATTTTTATATTTTCAGTTTTCATTTTAATTTTACTTAAAGTTTTAGTTATTTTTCTATATGCTTTGTCATTTATTAGTTATTTATTTAATATTTCTATTTAACTTTCATTTATTTTGATTTCAGTTTTCATTTTCAATTTCAATGCTTCAGCTTTTACATTTATATTATTTCAGTTAATTGCCAAAGCAACCTTTTCATTTAATTTTATTTATTTCAGTTTTATTTTTATTAATGAAAACTTTAAAAAAATATTTCAAAACTTCATTTTTCAAAATGTTAGGTTAACACTTTATTTTCCTTGTGCTACATGTACTGTACTTATTATAGTATTAGCACAAAGTTATGCATAATTACATGCAATAACCCTAAACCAGACCCTAATCCTAAACCTAACCCTATAGTAAAATACATGTTGTTAATTAATATTACTCAGTACTTAAATGTATTATTACACTGTAACAAAGACACCTTAAAATAAAGTGTAACCAATGTTAGTTTTAGTTAACAATAACCGAATTGCACAAATTATTTAGTCTTCTTTCCTTAAAAAGGAACTGAATGCGATAAAGTATTAACTATGGAAAAATATCATCTGGACTAAATATTTGGATCACGCAGTGTTCACCTGTGAGGATCATGCGGTACTGGAGTACACGCACAATGACCCGCAGCAGCTGGTGTTTCAGAGGAACATGAACTCCTTCTGCATTCTGTGTCTGGAATACAAACACACATGCATATGAGAAACGGCACATAAAACAATATACAATGCATGCAAACATATTATTACTGTAAATATGGGACTTGTCTCACAGGACTTGCTACTCCTCATGATAAAACTTTTTTAACTGTTGAAGAAGCTGCCATTTTTTTGTTTTTACATGATGTCACAAAGGTAAACTAAGAAAAATCTAAATTTGCATGAAATTAATGAACGGTTTTACTAGCCAGAAACTCAGAATTATGGTAATTACTACTATTTCATAACATCTGCACTTGCTGCACATAAACATATAGACACAAAAAGATCTCTATAAACACAAAACACAGTTTTCCCCCCTAAAACACATACAAACAAACTCAAACACGCACACATCATACACAATCAAGAGTTACATGCCACCCGTGCTCTCTTTTGACCCACAAGATACAGTATCATAGATCACAATGGCACCACTTATAAAAGCCCATTTCAAGGTTATTCACTGACCTTCCCTTTTTCCCTCTACACAAAAACCTGAGTATGCCTCATTCCATCCAATTCCATCCCAATTATATCATTCACTGGGAGAAAAAGTGAACAAGTGAATCAGTCAAACACGCAGTGAGAAGAAATCAATCAAGGCCTAATTGACTTTGACACATCATTGTTCATGCGAGCTCTGAGGAGCCAGGGGAGACGTGAGAGGTCAGTAGAGGGCAGATAAGGGCAAATAACTTTAGACGTATGGACATCCAGAGACATGGGAGAATATCTGAGATCTTCAACAAGGAAAGGGAAAAAGAGATGCCATTAATGACCTTGTGAGGAGTGTGAACGAAGGGAGTTGTGGCTTCAAGATAAAAGAGCACAGGCAACGATTGTCCAGTTTGCACACCTGCCACAACATCATTCCCACAACACCTCTGAAAGGCCCTCTCTGGCTTTCATTATCTTTTTCCACACCAGTTCTCCAACTGTGTCATAACCTCACTGTCATCCTCATCATAATTCACAGGTTCAGTCCATCACAATCCTTATTTCTCTTCACTTTCGTCTACGTTTACACTGCAGTTTATCCATCACATGACCCAATCTGTTATTTAGATGATAATGTGAACATAAAAAAAACACACAAAAATTCAAGTAAACAATACAACATATACTGACTCCTTCAATTTCTATACCAATATAACTTGAAATATTTTTTTAAAAAAAGGGTGAACAAAGAGTAAATTTATGATGAAATTTGATAACACTTTATTTTAAGGTGTCCTTGTTACACACGTTACATGTATTTACTATTATAATAACAATAAATTATGCATAATTGCATGCAAGTAACCCTAAGACAAACCCTAATCCTAACCCTAACCATATAGTAAGTACATGTAATTAATATTACTCAGTACTTAAATGTATAATTACACTGTAACAAGGACACTTTAAAATAAAGTGTAACCTGAAATTTCTATTTAATTTAATGTTTTATAAAATATTTAATTGAATGTGACTATCTTGGTGTAGATATTTTTGTTTAGATTCTCTATTTGTGTGTACTACTAAAACAGAAAATCTGTAAAAAAAAAAAAAAAAAGGAAAAAAAAAATTGAATTGATTTTAATAAAATAAAAAAAATGTAATTATTCAATTAATA